>JAOYMZ010066362.1:0-12567 GCA_025802335.1 Pinguicula primuliflora
TGGCTATGAATTCTCCAATCACAAAATCTGCAAAGTTCTTGAAGGATTTGGTTTCAAATGTTACTGGCAAGAAGTAATTAAATGGTGAATTACTATAGAGCAAGCGGTGCTGATGCTACGTATTTTTGTATGTTTTAGATGAAAATGTATTAAACTACTTGATTGTTTGATAAACCTGCAATAGTCCTCGAAGGACCTGGATGGATGGCTCCTTTTCTTTTCTTCCTCAATACATAATACAGAACTCATATATGTAAACAACTTTTGATACGATCCAGAGCTCGCAAAATTTGATCAGTGCTGTTGTCATGACGCTTGCAGATGAATCCCCACATTATAAGCTACTCTGTATCTTCCCAGTTGTGAATTCAGTAACATGTTCTCATTGTGCGATGTCAGCAACATACTTGGAGAAATTTGAAATGAACCATTGAAATCTATACCTGTTAAGGATGGCTGGAGAAATAATCCATTGTCTCTGTATTGAGATTTCAATACAGTTGGATAGATATGAACCAAACCATTAAAAGCCATGTTGTTGTATTGAGATGTAGGGATCTGGCCACGGACATTAAAATCTCCTATCATTGCTGGATGGATCAATGAACTGTTCAAGCCATGTTTTGGAGAAGCTTGAGCAAAACCACTAGAAGCTCCAGCCAAGTTTTGTTGTATCAAATCATTCTGGAAAACTTCAACATAACCAGCATGGGCTACTTGTGCAGATGGATGGAACAATGATCCAATTTGATTATGAGGCATCATCAACATGTTTGGAGAAACTTGAGGATACCCATTAGAAGATGCTCCTCCAGATGGTTGAAAAAATGAATGCTATAAGCTCTAAACCATATAATTGTAAGTTTTATAAATTTTAAATAAAAAATGATTTATTTATTTAATATATTTTATCACGTAATGTTAATTTTAAATAATATAAAAAATTTACCACAACATCACGATGGTGTGAAAGACATGCTTGGGATGGTGAGGTATACCATTTTTATAGTACATTCAAATGTGAAAGTATATCTAACTATAAAAAAAATCGAATAGGTTGTTCAAAGAGGAAAATTATATCCTATGCTAACCCTTCAAAATTGTAAGAGGAGAATTGGTATAAAATTACAAGACAAAATAGCAGACCTATAAGCTATATCAACTGACAAACTATAATTTAGAAAACATCACTATTTTATTGTAAGAGGGACGACCTCCCTACTAGCAGATCCCCCTTGGCTAGAGATGAAACACATGGTATACATACTTCTCAATCATGTTTCTTGATAAAATTTCTTACCATGATCCAATTATCGTATATGTTCCAATTCATGCGTTGTTAGGATAGAGGAGGAGGCAAATCAGTATCTTGAATGATATGTTGTTCGGATGAGGAATCTCCAGAATGATGTTGTCTGTCAGATGGTAATAAACTAGTAGAAGTTGTGGCATTTCTGTTGTAAGGTAAGAATAAATATGAGGTTTGATCTGTCATCACCATAAGCTACTCTATCTGTTCCCAGTTATGAATTCAGTAACGTGTTCCCATTGTGAGATGTCACCAGCATACTTGGAGAGATTAGACCAATAGAAGTTGTGGCATTTCTGGTATGAGGTGTGTGAATAAACTTGAGGTTTGATCTGTTATCATCATAAGTTACTGTGTCTGTTTCCGGTTGTGAATTCAGTACTATGTTCTCATTGTGAGATGTCAGCAGCATACTTGGAGAGATTTGAACTGAACCATTGAAATCTATACCTGTTAAGAATGGCTGGAGAAATAATCCATTGTTTGTGTTTTGGGATGTCATTACCAGTGTTCGAGAAAGCGTTGGGCGGTCCCAAGGCGTTTTGGGGCCGCCCAGTGCCCAGGCCGCCTAGAAGAGATATGAATAGAACCATTAAAGGCCATGTTGTTGTATTGAGGCGTAGGGATCTGGTCATAGACATTAAAAGCTCCTATCTTTGCTGGATGGACCAATGAACTGTTCAAACCATGTTATGGAGAAGCTTGAGCATAACCACTAGAAGCTCCAGCCGTGTTTTGATGTATCAAATCATTCTGGAAAACTTCAACATAACCAGCATGTGCTACTTCTGCAGATGGATGGAACAATGATCCAATTTGACTATGAGGCATCACCAACATGTTTGGAGAAACTTGAGGATACCCATTAGAAGTTACTCCTGCAGATGTTTGAAACAATGAGTGTTATAAGTTCTAAATCATATAATTATAAATTTTATAAACTTTAAATAAAAAATAATTTATTTATTATATATATTTGATTATGTAATATTAATTTTAAATAATATAAAAAATTTGCCACAACATCACGATGGTGTGAAAGAGATACTTGGGATGGTGCGGTATACCGTTTTTGTAGTATATTCCAATGTGAAGGTATATTTAACTATTAAAAAATCGAAAACGGTGTTCAAAGAGGAAAATTATATCCTATGCTAACCCTTCAAAATTGTAAGAGGGGCGTTGGTATTAAATTACATAGCAAAATAGCAGACCTATAAGCTATATCAACTCACAAACTATTTTTTTGGTAGGAGGGACGACCTCCATACTAGAGATCCCCCTTGAGCAGAGATGAAAAATATGGTATACATACTTGTCCATCATGTTTCTTGATAAAACTTCTTACCATGATCCAATTATCGTATATGTTCCAATTCATGCATTGTCAGGATAGAGGAGAGGTTAAATCAGTATCATGAATTCTATGTTGTTCGGATGAGGAATCTCCAGAATGATGTTGTCTGTCAGATACTAATAAACCAGTAGAAGTTGTTGCATTTTTGTTGTGAGGTGCGGGAATAAACATAGGTTTGATCCGTCATCACCATAAGCTATTCTGACTATTCCCAATTTTGAATTAAGTAACATGTTCTCATTATGAGATGTCAGTAGCATACTTGGAGAGATTAGACCGGTAGAAGTTGTGGTATTTCTGGTATAAGGTGTGGGAATAAACATGAGGTTTGATCTGTTATCATCATAAGCTACTCTGTCTCGTCCCAGTTGTGAATTCAGTACCATATTCTCATTATGCAATGTCAGCAGCATACTTCGAGAAATTTGAACTAAACCATTGAAATTTATACCTGTTAAGGGTGGCTAGAGAAATGATCCATTGTCTGTGTTTTGAAATATCAATACACTTGGAGAGACATGAACAAAACCATTAAAAGTTTTTTGTTGTATTGAGATGTAGGAATCTGGTCATAGACATTAAAAGCTCATATCATTGCTGGATGGATCAATGAACTGTTCAAGCCATGTTCGAGAGAAGTTTGAGCATAACCACTAGAAGCTCCAGCCATGTTTTGATGTATCGAATCATTCTGGAAAACTCCAACATAACCAGCATGGGCTACTTCTGCAGATGGATGGAACAATGATCCAATTTGATTATGAGGCATCATCAATATGTTTGGAGAAACTTGAGGATACCCATTAGAAGTTGCTCCTACAGATGGTTGAAACAATGAATGTTATAAGCTCTAAACCATATGATGGTAAATTTTATGAATTTTAAATAAAAAAAGATTTATTTATTTTATATATTTTATTATAAAATATTAATTTTAAATAATATAAAAAATTTGCGAAAAAGATGCTTGGGATGGTGCGGTATACCATTTTTGTAGTATATTCCAATGTGAGGGCATATCTAAATATAAAAAAAAAGTAAAAATGTTGCTCGAAGAGGAAATTTATATCCTATGCTAATCCTTCAAAATTGTAAGAGGGGCGTTGGTATAAAATTACAGGACAAAATAGCAGACCTATAAGCTATATCAACTGACAAACGATAATTTAGAAAGCAACACTATTTTTTTGTGAGAAGGATGACCTCCGTACTAGCAGATCCCCCTTGAGCAGAGATGAAAAATATGGTATACGTACTTCTTATTCATGTTTCTTTATAAAAATTCTTACCAAGATCTCATTATTGTATATGTTCCAATTCATGCGTTGTTAGGATAGAGGAGGAGGCAAATTAGTATTATGAATGACATGTTGTTCGGATGAGGAATCTCTTGAATGATATTGTCTGCCAGATGGTAATGAACCAGTAGAAGTTGTTGCATTTCTTTTGTGAGGTGCTGGAATAAACATGAGGTTTGATGAGTCATCACCATAAGCCATTCTGTCTGTTCCCAGTTGTGAATCCAGTAACATGTTCCCATTGTGAGATGTCAGTAGCATACTTGGAGAGATTAGACCAGTAGATGTGGTATTTCTGGTATGAGATGTGGGAATAAACATGATGTTTGATCTGTTATCATCATAAGCTACTCTGGTTGTTCCTAATTGTGAAATCAGTACCATGTTCTCATTGTGAGATGTTAGCAGCATACTTGGAGAGATTTGAACCGAACCATTGAAATCTATACTTGTTAAGGATGACTGGAGAAATGATCCATTGTCTGTGTTTTGAGATGTCAATACACTTGGAGAGATATGAAAAGAACCATTAAAAGCCATTTTGTTGTATTGAGATGTAGAGATCTGGTCATAGACATTAAAGCCATTTTGTTGTATTGAGATGTAGAGATCTGGTCATAGACATTAAAAGCTCCTGTCATTGCTGGATAGATAAATGAACTGTTCAATACATGTTTTGGAGAAGCTTGAGCCATAACCACTAGAAGCTCCAACCATGTTTTGATGCATCAAATCATTATGTAAAACTCCAACATAACCAGCATGGGCTACTTCTGCAGATGGATGGAACAATGATCCAATTTGATTATGAGGCATTATCAACATATTTGGAGAAACTTGAGGACACCCATTAGAATTGCCCCTGCAGATGGTTGAAACAATCAATGCTATAAGCTCTAAACCATATAGTTATAAATTTTAAATAAAAATGATTTATTTATTTTATATATTTTAATATGTAATATTGATTTTGAATAATATAAAAAATTTGCCACAACATCACGATGGTGTGAAAAAGATGCTTGGGATGGTGCGGTATATCATTTTTGTAGTATATTCCAATGTGATGGTATATTTAACTATAAAAAAATCGAAAACATTGTTCAAAGAGGAAAATTATATCCTATGCTAACCCTTCAAAATTGTAAGAGGGGCATTGGTATGAAATTACAGTACAAAATAGCAGGCCTATAAGCTATATCAACTGACAAATTATAATTTAGAAAGCAACACTATGTTTTTTGTAAGAGGGACAGCCTCCCTACTAGCTGATTCCCCTTGAGCAGAGATTAAAAATATGGTATACATAATTCTCCATCATGTTTCTTAATAAAACTTCTTACCATGATCCCATTATCGTATATGTTCCAATTCATGCGTTGTTAGGATAGAGGAGGGGGCAAATTTGTTTCATGAATGACATATTATTCGGATGAGGAATCTCCAGAATGATGTTGTCTGCCAGATGCTAATAAACCAGTAAAAGTTATTGCATTTCTGTTGTGAGGTGCGGGAATAAACATGAGGTTTGATCTGTCATCACCATAAGTTACTCTGTCTGTTCCCTGTTGTGAATTCAGTAACATATTCCCATTGTGAGATTTCAGCAGCATACTTGGAGATATTAGACAGTATAAGTTGTTGCATTTCTGGTATGAGTTGTGTGAATAAACTTGAGGTTTGATCTGTTATCATCATAAGCTACTGTGTCTGTTCCCAGTTGTGAATTCAGTACCATGTTCTCATTGTGAGATGTCAGCAGCATACTTGGAGAGATTTGAATCGAACCATTGAAATCTATACATGTTAAGAATGGTTGGAGAAATGATCCATTGTCTGTGTTTTGAGATGTCAATACACTTGGAGAGATATGAACAGAACCATTAAAAGCCATGTTGTTGTATTTAGATGTAGGGATCTGGTCATAGACATTAAAAGCTCCTGTCATTGCTGGATGGATCAATGAACTATTCAAGCCATGTTCTGGAGAAGCTTGAGTATAACCACTAGAAGCTCCCGCCATGTTTTGATGTATCAAATCATTCTGGAAAACTCCAACATAACTAGCATGGGCTACTTCTGCAGATGGATGGAACAGTGATCCAATTTGATTATGAGGCATCACCAACATGTTTGGAGAAATTTGAGGACACCCATTAGAAGTTGCTCCTGCAGATGGTTGAAACAATGATCCTAGAGCGGTGTTGAACATTGATTCATTTCCATGTTGTGGCATCAGCAGATGTTGAGGAATTTGTGCATAACCATTAGAAGAGTGATGCCCGTATGATGTAGAACACTCGTATTGCAGATGCTGAGCATTCGGAGCTGATATAAATTGTCCTGTCAATGTATACATATACATAACATAACACTTATCCACCATCATCAACACAAGCTCAAGTTAAAAGAAGTAGCAAAGTCCCTTACCTGACGAAGGATGATGATATCGCATAGATCCACTTGGTTTCATCATTTCCACCTATTGTGACAGGAACGTGTTGAATCTTATTATTTGGTTCTTCAATTCCATTCTAAGGTAATAAGCATCGAAAAACTGTTGATTTTCTCTTTGAAGCCTCCGCCAAACTGGAATAATGGAGAAATATCAGAACTAAGATCAGTTTGAGAAATCAAAGGGTACAAAAATCCTGAATCAATCAAATTAATAACACACACATGCGGCAACTAACATACCGCATTAGACTGCGGGCCGATTGATATTACATTCCTCGCAAACAGAATCCAAACATTCTTGTTTGGTCATGTATTTCATCAAATAGTACTCTATGGCAATGTTGATCTAACCAAAAACCATACAGAATGTGAGTAACTAACCAAAAACCATACACAATGTGTCAATTTTGATCTCCACAGAAGTTGTTACCTTATCAGCAATAATATTTTCGAGTCCTTTTCCCTGCTCAGACATGATGATTCATCAATATGAATATGTACGGCAAAGCCTTTTTTCCTATCAAATCTTGAACAAAACGAAAAACAACTTCATCCTGCCCATCTTATTTATACTCTATGAAATCATATGATAGTAAATTGAAAGGTAGTTACTCCATAACCGATCACCGATTTTATTAAAGGTGTGAATCAACTTATGTTCGCTTTTAGGCAAATTTTTAGGAATGTCTTGTCAAAAGTTTTGAAATTTAAAAATGCTCTCTTACTCGTTCCGGAAGCGAGTAAGACAGGTTACTCGCTAGTTACTTTTTGTAGTAATTACATTAATAGCTTACTCACTTTGGAAGCGAGTAAGTTTGTAAGTCAAAAAACATACAAATTTTTACATGCAACTATTTTCTCTTTCCTCAAATTTTTACATTCGAGAAGATGGACTCGACTGGTGCAAAATTGAAATATGTTTGTTTAATCTTGCAGTGTATGTGATATTTTCTGGTTGGGGAAGCAGTGATTGGAGGAGATGCTGATAAAATTTGAAACAAAGAGAAACATACTGAAAGGATTGAGTTTCCACAGCAAGAGGCCATGGATTCTAGCAAATCTTCACAGCGGCGTGATCCAACTATGGGATTATCGCATGGTCACACTCATCGATTGTTGTGACGAGAATGATGGGCCTGTTCGAAGTGTTGCTTTTTCTTATTAAGTTGCAGTTGGATATGTCCTCTTGTTTTGCAAATTTAGTGGATATGTCTGTTAAGGAGATCAAATCATGGATTTGTCAACAATGTGGCTTCACCAAGCCACCAACATGCAGCCACCAACATATCCCACAAATCATGGATGCAGCTCACGCATGATCAATATGTCAAGGAAAGGAGCAGCTCATTAATTGCATAGCAGCTCACAATTGTATATAGGTCAAGATCTCCAAAGATATCGTCTACACATCTATATATATTATAACATTAGTATATGAGAAAGAAAGAAGAACACGTTCGTCTTCCTCAAGTGTTGTGCCTTTCTCTTCATTCTTCTCTTCAATTCGTCAGTTCTCCTTTTGTCTCTTCATTCTGACTTTCATGGTATTGGAGCATAATTCTGTCTTTCATGGTATCAGAGTCAAATGCTGCTCTTGATAGTGGATTGTGGTTTGCTGATTCCGGAGCCAACAACCATATTATTAATGATTTGGTTAATCTTTCCTTGCAGGAACACTATTTAGGAGGAAATGAGGTTGCTGTAGGTAATGGAGAGTCTCTAAAAATAAAACACACTGGTTCATTACTCTATCCCATTCCCTCTGGCTCCCTTAAACTTTCTAATGTTCTTCATTGTCCCAATATCTTTGCTAAATTATCTGTTCATAACTTCTGCTGGGATAATGATTGCTTCTTTGTACTAACTAAATTTGGTTACCTTGTGAAAGATAACAAAACGGGAAAGACGCTCCTACAGGGGCCTAGTGTGAACGGGCTCTATCCAGTGGACCTTTCAAAGGCTTCCTCACATCTGAACTTTGCATTGACGAGTATGGTTGGTGTGAAGGCCTCCTTTAACAATTGGCATGAAAGATTAGGTCATACTGCTCCACCCATAGTTAGTCATTTAGTTAAAAATAATGATCTGTCTGTATCGGGATCTCACTGTTTAGATTTCTGTGATGCATGTCAGTTAGGCAAGAGTACACAACTACCCTTTACTTCTTCTGCACGTTGTTTGCATTTTCCGTTAGAATTGATTCATTCTGATGTATGGACAGCCTCAGTCTCGTCGAACACTGGGTTCCATTATTATGTCATATTTATTGATGATTTCTCACATTTTTCGTGGATATATCCTCTCATTCATAAATCTGATGTTTTTAAATACTTTGTTGAATTTAAAGCCCGGGTGGAAAATTAATTTTCTCGAAAAATCAAACAATTTCAAAGTGATGGTGGTGGTGAATATACGTCTACTGTTTTCAAAAACTTTTTGAATAAACATGGCATATTGCAACGTCTTTCATGTCCACACGCATCTCAGCAAAATGGGGTGGCTGAGAGGAAGCATCGTCACCTCGCAGACATGAGCTTATGTCTCTGCTTGCTCGAGCACACATACCCCGCACTTATTGGCCTGATGCTATATTCACTGTCAACTACATTATCAATAGATTTCCCACACCACTTCTTAACTATGCAAGTCTGTTTATGCTGCTTTATGGTACTATACCTGACTACTCATCATTTCGAGTATTCGGGTGTACATGCTATCCTCTACTACGACCTTATAACAACACCAAGTTCATGTATCATAGTAAGAAGTGTGTATTCTTAGGGTATAGTACTCAACATAAGGGATATAAATGCTTTGAACCATTAACCAAACGAGTCTACATATCTCGCAATGTCATTTTTTATGAGAGGACCTTTCCGAGTATCACTCTTTCAGACCGTAGCATTGCCTCTCCAGGGGGGTCTTCTTCCATACCGATGTCCTTTTCACGTACTTCTCTCCTGCCTATTCCTTTATCTAGTTTAGACTTACCTCTTTTTGTTCCCACATCTTTAGGTGGTATGCCGATTGGCCTTGACCCACTTGCTGCAGAGTCACCACTTCTAGCTGACCCGACGTCATCAGCCAATAACGCTCCAGTCGGTGGTATGCCATCTTGACCCACCTGCTGCTGAGTTACACTTGGCAGATGATACCGAGTCAGTCTCCGTTTCAGAGGTACCACGTGCCTCCTCTGTGGACAGGACTACCTCTGGAGAACTCAATCCCGAGGATTCATGTGGTATGCCTACGGGCCTTGACCCAATTGGAACATTACAATTGAGTTCTCCACAGGGACAGTTAGACGGCACAGACGTGTCACGTGATAGCTCTAAAAAAGGAGTTCCTTCACTTTTTTCGGCTACTATCCCTCATAACTCATCCCGTCCCATCACTCATACTCAGACAAGCTCTCTTAAGCCCTAGTCCTGCTCTGATTATCATTTGTAATTTGCATCAAAATATCCTATATGTGCTCTAACCAGTGTGCAAATTCTTTGAGAACAAACCACCTACCTACAGGCCCATACTTCTCCTGAATGGCGTGCTGCTATGAAAGATGAGTATGATGCATTAATCGAGAATTCCACATGGTCTCTCTGTCCTCGACCTGCAAATCACAACATTATTCGCAATAAGTGGGTGTATAAAATCAAAACCAAGCCTGATGGCTCTGTTGATCAGTATAAGGCTCGGCTTGTGGCACGAGGGTTTGAACAAACCTATGGTCTTGATTATGAAGAAACCTTCAGCCCTGTGATTAAACCATCTACCATTCGGTTGCTCTTATATCTTTCGGTGCAGTTCACTTGGCCAGTCAGTCAGCTTGATATCTCAAATGCCTTTCTAAATGGCATCCTTATTGAAGAGGTCTACATGGAACAACCAACTGGATTCATTTCCTCCACTCATCCTGATTATGTCTGTCGGCTGCATAAGGCTCTCTATGGCCGCAAGCAAGCCCTCGTGCATGATATGTTATATTGTCCACCTGCCTCCTGGAGTATGAGTTTTAGTGCTCCCAACTGGATACATCTCTCTTTACACTTCATAAGTCTGATGTGCATATCTATGTCCTTGTGTATGTTGATGATATTCTGGTGACTGGTACGCACCAGAACTTGATTGATGCTCTGGTTCGACATCTTGGGTCCAAATTCAAACTTCGTGACATGGGTGAGCTAAGTTATTTTCTAGGCATGCAAGTTACTCGAGACGAGAAGTGTTTACATATTCGGCAGAGCAAGTATATTCTCGACCTATTGGAAAAGACACAGATGATCGGTGCGAAGCCATATAGATCTCCCTCCACCACCGACTCACGGGCTATTGATTATCACGGAGATTCACTCTCTCCAAGAGAAATTACTTTATATCATAGTATCGTGGGTGCCCTTCAGTACTGCACACTCACTCGTCCAGAGATTGCATTTCCAGTTAATCAGCTATGTCAACATCTTCAGCAACCTCTCACGTCACATTGACAGGCTGCTAAACGGGTACTTAGAATTAAATTAGGTTCAAAATATAGTAATTTGAAGTATACATCATAAATCTTCTAAAATACCCTCGAAATACATCATATAATAGTTTATTGATTCTCATCTTCATTATCTAAATATTCTAAAACACTCTCGAGATGAGCTGCAGTATTTCCTACATTAAATAAATCTAAAATTAAATGGATGACATCAAATAAAGCTAAAATATTTTACAGTTTAAAGTCTAATATAATTTAACTCTATTCAATTTAATTCATTTTACAGTTTAATGTTTAATATAATTATATATATATAATTAATTTTTTTAAATATAGCGGGTCTGGGTCCGGGGCGGGGCGATTCTGCCAACCCTAGCAGCAACCAACATATCTGTTGAAATATATTTTTTCAATAAACCGGGCCGGCCCAACAGACAGGTCACGGACCCTTGAATAAACCGAGCCCGAACCCACAGTGGGAATACCGGGTCTCGTGTGTGGATGTGCATGGGTGTGAACAAATTAGGAATGTGGGTATCAACCTCAAAACCCTGGTACCAAGGTGATTGGACTTACCCCACAATTCCTATTTATATTCCTCATTTTACAATCCCACTTCCGGTGTGGGAGATTTTTTATCTCAACACTCCCCCCTCAAGTCCGACTAGGCGGACTTGAACACCTCACACTGCAAAGCACAGCGGAATTACACCAACGGGTCCCTTAAACCTGGGTGCTCCGATACTATGTTGAAATATATTTTTTAAATAAACTGGGCCGGCCCAACAGACGGGTCACTAGCCCTTGAATAAACCGAGACCAACAGACGGGTCTCGTGTGTGTGGGTGCACGTGGGGGTGAACAAATTAGGAATGTGGATACCATCTTCAAAATCATGTTACCAAAGTAATTGGACTTACCCCACAATTCCTATCTATATTCCTCATTTTACAATCCCACTTTCGGTGTTGAGAGATTTTTTATCTCAACATTCTTCCCTGAAGTACCCGAAATGCACGCATGGTCGTTCTAGGAAACCGTAGTTCTTTAATTTTTATGTAATTTTAGCTAGATTTACCATTGGCTGTAACTCTGATTCTTTTATACCAGTAAAACTTTTCTTTAAAAAAAACTATTATTCTGTACCTAATCAAAGTAGCTGTAGAACAGAAATCAAATGAATATCTACAAGTACAAAGAAACGTAAGGCAGGTCAGTGTGTCAATAATAAAAAATAAAAGCATTAGAAAAAAGAATCTCTTTTTGGAATAATTACGAGTTCTGAGAATATATTGAGACGAAATTGCGCAGCAGGAAATGTACCTGAAGCTATTACTGTGGAGATCTTCGAATAGAAAGAACATCCACTTGATACAGATCTTCGGAACCTTCCTTTAGAACTTCACTTTACGTGAAACTCTTATAAATTCCTAATATTATGGATCTATATATAGAGTGAAAGAAACGGGCCGAAAATAAATCAAGTGGGCTTCTCATTTATCCTTATGTTGGGCTAGAACTTTAGGCCCAACAGATTTTATTCAATATGGCCCATTGACATAAAGAACAAAATCTAATCTTTTATATGAGAAACAATTCTGATATTTTACATGTCCACTAAAGACTTGTTTACGATCCGATCAATAGGACCAACCACATTGTTCAT
>JAOYMZ010066373.1:0-12566 GCA_025802335.1 Pinguicula primuliflora
AAATAGTGATTTTATCTTTTAATCTGGGTGATCTGATTAAATTTGGACGGTACAGATTTGTTGTCCCTGATATGTGTGATTTTGTCCCATAAGAATGGTCTTGGAGGAGAAGGGCACTCCTCTCTCTACATACCAAAAAAAATTAGATTAATCTCTCTGAGATAAGTAAAAGAATATCTACGCGGTGACACCAGAGCTCATGTACATCGCTGTTTATACGTTGCTGGTTAAGTCTATATGTCTATTAATCTACTCACGTAAAAATATCACTTTCCCATGGGGTTTCATACCATGTGTATTTATCCCAGTGTTTTAGAAGGTGACCGCCCAGGCATTCTAGAAGGCGGCTGCCCAGCCACATGGGCAGCCGTAGACACAAAATTATCCCGATTTGGCCCTGTGTGGCGCGTCCAGGCGATCCGGCCGGTGGGGGCGGCCGCCCAGGCAGGCAGCCGTCCAGATGTCCTGGGCGTCGACTGGGCGGGCTGGGTGGCCGTCCCGCCGAATTTTTTTTTACAAAAAAAAAATGACAAGCATCCATCAAGGACAAAATCGATGTGGTGCCCTGGGCGGTTGCCCCGCTAATTTTTTTTTGTAAAAAAAATTGTGCCTTAAAAGGATTATGAAAAAAAATCTACACTTTTTTTACTTTCAATTTTCTTGATTATTTTTTTCATACAATGGAAGCCGTACCCAAGCAGAAAAAAATAAGAAAAACAAGAGGTCAAACATGGTCCTTCAAAGTGGATCAAAGTAGAATGCAGAGCTAGCCCTAAGTCGATCGTCGTGGAACGAAGCTGCAGAGGTTTCTTGATTATTTGTGTATGATGCCTTTAGGTTAATCTTGTAGTCTCTAATGACGTGGTTGAGGATGGTGTTCATGAGTCCAGTATGTTAGCAACTATACTCGATCAAGGGGAAGGGCATTCCAAAAAGATTCACGATACATAGTTTGACTTGAAGGGTCAAAAAGGCTGATTCCATGTTTATATGGAATAGTTTGACATGAGTTGTCATCTTGCGATAATTTAGAATTCTATCGCATAAAATTGAAAATTAATTTGATGACTCGTTATTATTATCTTTCAATCTCTTTATCATTAAGGTTGTCTTTCTAAAATAAATAAATAAAATTATAGGCAGTTAGGCGTCGCCGCCTCCACCCGACACCTTCTTGTATACTAATCAAATGCAAGTCCATCTATTTACCATTTTTATTATGTTCTTCATCACTATTGGTTAAATCGAATAATATTCTGTTCTTTCCATAACGCCCATAATGTTGCACTCCAGATTGTTTATCTCACTTACATCCATGCTTTGTCTTTGAATTGGGTGACAAACTCCATATGATGCAGCCTCATGGTTCACTAATTTATCATCTTCGACCTTGTCCATTGTAATATTTCGTCCTATATTTTTTCTGTGTATTCACACTATAGGAACAAATGACTTAATGATTCTTCGGCCCTGGCACACCACACATATGGGGAGATCTCCTCCATAGTCACCCCTAGTGTTTCTAAATTGTCCATTGTTGCAATTCTCTTGTGTTGGAGACTCCAAATGAAGGCTTGAACTTTTTTTTCAGGAAGTATGCACCATGTCTTTGCCTAATCGTATATTGCATTCCAGCTTCGAGTTGGATGTTGTACGCAGAGGACACTGTGAACTTTCCTTTAGGGTGTCTGAGCTAATTCCATATGTCTTCTACATCCTCTTGCAGTGTATGATTGTTGATTACTTTTCTCATTTGTTCTAGTCGACTCTGCTCCCACTCCCTCAATGAGCAACAAAATATCTAGTTGTCAAGAGTGGAAGTTGTGTGTGACGAAAGCACTTCTCTGACTCTACTATTCTTATTTGTCGCCAGTTGTACAGATCATTGAAGATCGTCGCTAGGCAACCCTTCCCAGTCCAGTTGGTTCTCCAGAATAATAGTCTTTCCTCGGATCCTAGCTTTGCTTGTATCGGATCCATGACCCGACTTTCTTTTGTGGTTGACGCCCATCTGTCTTTACTCTTTCCACACCTTGGAGACATGCCTTTAATGTGATTGTATGTAATTCAGCTTTGTCATCTGCTTCTTCCATGTACTTAGTACAGATGACCACAACCCCACAAGCTTTCTTGCTCATTGAGTAACCTGCAAGTGCAGTATTCTAAGAGCACCAAGTTCATCTTTTGTAGGTCTTTGAGTCCAAGGGTGCCTTTCTTCGTCTCCATGATCATACACTCCCATTTTGTCTAACGAACGGCTAGATTGGGTTGATGCTCGCCACAGGAACTTCAGTTGTGTTTTCTTCATCCTTTTGAGGACCTATGTCTGAACCTCAATCAAAGACGTGGTCAACGGTCAGATTTCTTATTAGAACTTTGATAAGTGTTGCTCTGCCTGCAAATTTCAAACATTTATTCTCCCAAGAATTCAGTGTTTGGTCCAATGGTGCAAGCTTCTTTGTCCATATTCTCTTCCTTTCTGGGTTATCTCTGACTTGTAGTCTCAGATATGAGAAAGGTAGTCTTCCTAGTTGACACCTGATAGTTACAAGACTTCATTTAGAGAGTTACTAAAGGTTTTAAGATTGTAATCTGAGGAGGATATTTGGAAAACAGAGTGTTGCGTTTTTCCTTCTTGAGGAGGAAAAGAAAAATTGGAGGAACTTCATCTTGTTTCATTTGTTCATAAAGTATTTATACAACATAGGACAGGTGTCCACACAACTAGCACGCCTGCCATCAACATCTTTTCTTATAACACAGCTAACGTTAACCATGATTAAACTCAAGATTAACAACTGATCAGCATCACATAATTTATCACTCCTCCTTGATGCTGAGCGTCTTCAACAAACCCAGTTTTGTGGTTAACACCTCATGTCTTTCTTTCTGTAATGGCTTGGTGAAGATATCTGCTATCTTCTCAGTTGAACTGCAATGCAACAGATTTACCAACCTTTCTTGCTCAGCTTCACGAATGGCATGATACTTGATCTTAATATGTTTTGTCGTGCTATGAAAAATAGGATTCTTGACCATAGCTATTGCTGATCTGCTATCACAAAACAGAGAAGTTGGACATGTAGACAACATCCTTAGTTCATCCAGAATTTTTTTCAACCATAGAGCATGATTTACTGCTGCAACATATTCAGCTTCTGCAGTAGATTGAGCTACTATCTCCTGTTTGTGAGTGTTCCAACAGAACGTGGCTGAAACAAGTGTAAAACAGAAGCCTGAAGTGCTCTTCATGTCATTCTGTAATCCTGCAAAATCACTGTCCACAAAACCATGTAATAGTATAGGCACTTCACGCTTAAACGTTAAACCAACTTCAACCGAGCTTTTCATATATCTTTGCACTCATTTTGCATTTGTAAACTGTATATCTGTAGGCGCAACCATAAAATGGGATAACACATTTGTAGCAAACATAATATAAGATATTGTTGCACATAAATATAGTGAAGATCCAATCAAACTACGATATTATGAAGCATCACAAAATTTTGCATCATCTGTTTTATATAAAGAACTGACGTTTGCAATAAAAGTACTAACGGCATTGCAGTCCAGCATATCAAATTTCTTTAACAGATCCATGGCACACTTTTCTTGAGATACAAATATCCCTCTATCCATTGGAGAAACTTCTAATCCAAGAAAATATTTTATCTTCCCGAGATCTATTATCTCAAAATGATTTTGCAATTTTACTTTGACATCATCTAATCCAGATTGATCATTACCAGTTAGCAAGATATCATCTCCATAAACTGATAGAATGATACAACCAGACTTTGTAAATTTGAGGTATAACATTGCTTCATTCTTACTTCTCTCAAAGCCAGAATTGATTAAAATCTCATCAAGTTTATGATTCCAAGCTCTCGGAGCTTGATGTAATCCATATAAAGCTTTTTCAACAAATATACTTTGTCTGAAGCCAACTTATTCTCAAATCCAGATGGTTGGGAAACAAACACTTGTTCAATTAACTCACCATTCAAAAAGGCTGACTTTACATTTAAATGCATAACATACTAGTTCATTTGTGTAGCAAGAGAACGAAGCAGTTTAATAGTGTCTAACCTAACCACTAGTGCAAATGTTTTTGAGTAGTCAACACGTGTTTCTTGATCAAATCCTCTTACTACTAATTTGACCTTGTATTTGTTGATGGAAGCATCTGCATTTAACTTGGTTTTGAAGATCCACTTCAAACCAATAATATTTTTGTTCACGGGTTTATCAACCAAAATCCAAGTATCATATTTTTTAATCATTACAAGCTCCTCCTGCATTGCTTACCTCCATTTTGGATTTTCCAATATTTTCTTGAGATCTCTTGTTCAGTTTCTACCAAGACACACTGATTATAAGTATCTTGCAGTTAATGTGTTCGTCTCACAGATTGTTCTTCATTGCCTGAACAAGGATTACTGCCTTTGTTTTGTTTGTCATTTTTCTGAGTCTGATTTTCGACTTGCATTTTGTCTCAATTCCATCTAACATCTTCATCAACAATCACACTTCGATGTTAAGAGTGGTGTCTCTTAACCATCATAATTAAGGATATTAATCAGCACCATTTTTCTAGAGAGCGGTGCAGATTTGTACCGCTCTCCAGAAGACCGGTGCGTACTACTTCTCTCTGGAAGGTCGATGAGAGCTAAATAATAAAATGGGAGTAAGCAGCATGGCAGTATAGCAAATTTGCCAGCTTTTTGGGCTAAAATAAGATATGAATAAACACAACTTAAAGTCATGGAAATCAATATGCTTGCCTTAGGATGAAGAGGGTTTAGGATTAAGAAGAGTTTGGGATATCTGCACAGCATCTAGGATGAACCTTTGGTGATTTTTAAGATAATGTGAATCTCTCTAGTGTCAATCAATGGAACGCAAATATTGTCCAGAATCACCTCCTCCACATGCTATTACGGTCTTGTGTCACCATTATAATGTTTAAATTAATGTCTCAGGCTGATTGCAAGAAGTCAAATTCGACATATTCCAATATATAATTGGTACAAGAGGCTACATTGGCGCAAGGAAATCATGATCAAGTTTTGGTTCCTGGTAGACTGTAGGATTAGTTTCTTAGCATATAGATGGAAGAAAGAAGCTCACTAATTGAAAGAAGTGTTGTAGAATGCCCTTCACTACTATTCAAGCATATAACCCGAAATTAGGAATGGCACACGCAAGTTCTTCATGTTATTGTACGTACATATATTTTGAATGTGATCCTACAGACTCCTATGAATGAAGACAAAGATATCTGCTGTTGAGAACAAGAAATGACAAGACATTTCGCTAACAAATCAGCTTGGAATATCATCAGACATAGAACTCTAATATTCACTAGATCCAAAAAAATCTCTAGAATCCATATATCCCAACAAAGCTTAGTATACACCTATGAGTGGATTTGCATAAAAGTCTTGTTTTAGATGACATAATACAAACAAAAAGAACTTAGTTAGCAGCCCCGATCTCTTGTTGGTGTGTGTGCTGTGTATGTGTATTACACAGACAAAGTAAAGAAGACAACATTATTCTTATTATGCATCATAGCAATGGAAGGTCCTGAAAACCTTCGCAATCCCAATGTATCACCACCTTGCTTGTTATAATGCACCTTCATCCGTACATCATCCGAATATCTCCCGAAGTTAATACTTATTGGGAACGTGATGGGATCGATCCTTATCAGTTATCAAAGGACAATCTTGATGGGATTTAGAGGATGATTTGCAAAGAGCTACACAGAAAAACAGAGTTACTGCATATACATGTATTTGGAGAAGATTTCCTTGATTGAAAAGAAGATGAGTTTTGTACATAAATAGATGGAAGGAAAAGAAACTGACAACAAAGCACATCCGATAATATCGGACTTGTAACTGCAAATCAAGCCATTCTGTTTGTCATCACTACGCAAGCTTCTTCATCAATGTAAGAGCACGTCTTTTGACCAGGTCTTGCACTCCTTACTTTATGGTTTGAGGTTGACTTCTTCAAAGACTTGTAACTACCATTGCTAAGTAGTGGCATCCTTCATGGCATGGTTCACAGGGTCCCTAACATTGCCCCCTTAAGCTAAACATCTGATAGTTTAGCTTATTCTGGCGGTCGAGTTACTCTAAGGCGATCGCGCAGTCTGATGAATGTATCAACCATCAATGGTTTGATGAGTATATCAGCCACCTGTTGATCTGGAGGGCAGTGTACGAGTTCGAGCACCTTCTCCTGGACGAGATCCCTCAAGAAGTGGAAACGCACGTCAATGTGCTTACTTCTTCCGTGCATTACAGGGTTCCTTGACAGCTTTATGGCAGAGAGATTGTCACAATACACCACAGTTGGAGAATGCTGCTCCAGATTTAATGTATGCAGAATTATTCTCAACCAGATCACTTGACAAAGGCTGGAGGAGGCTGCAATGAACACTGCTTCTGTAGTTAATAGACAAACGACTGACTGCTTCTTTGAGGACCAAGATATTGCAGCTGCATTCAGCAAAAAAGTGTAACCAGAGGTGCTTTTCCGGTCATCTACATCTCCAGCGTAATTTAAGTCAGAGAAGCCAATCAGCTCAGCCTTCGTCCCTCTTTTGTAGTGAAGCCCATAGTTTGTTGTTCCCTTTATGTACCGTACAATACGTTTGGCAGCAAGTAAGTGTGCCTCAGTTGGATGCTCCATGAAATGACGACTAATTAAGCTTACACTATACATTAAGTCCGGATGAGTGGCTGTGAGATACATCAATGAACCAACGAGTTGTTTGTAGTTCTTGGTATCCACCTTCGCTCCTTCAGTGTTCTTAGATAGTTTGCATCCAGGCACAATTGGATTTAATAAAGAATTGCAGTGCTCCATACAGAATCTCTTTAACACTTCTCGAGCATATTTCTGTTGACTGATGAATATACCATCTTCCCTCTGCACCACTTCGATTTCCAGGAAGAAACTCATGTAACCAAGATCAGTCATAGAGAATTCAGAGGTCATAGATCTTTTAAAAGGCTCAACCAGTTCCAAAGCATCACCACAAAACAATAAATCATCAACATAAAGACAAACAATCAATAATTTACCAGTACCATTAGTATTTACGAACAAGGTAGGCTCGAATTGACACTTTTGGAAGCCCTCAAAAACAAAATATGTTTCTATTCTGCTGTACCAAGCACGAGGTGCTTGTTTGAGACCGTAAAGAGCCTTCTTTAGATGATACACTTTGCTTTCCTCCCCCTTCTGTTCGTAAACCAGAGGCTGAGTAACAAATACTTCCTCATCAAGGGTTCTATGAAGAAATGCGGATTTAACATTCATCTGAAAGACAGGCCAACCATAATGTGAAGCAAGAGCGATGATGAGACGAATGGTGTCCTGTCGAGCAACTGGAGCGAAGACCTCCGAATAATCTATACCATGCTCTTGGCAATAACCCTTCACAACCAAACGTGCCTTGTATTTGTCCACCTGCCCATGTTCATTGAGCTTTGTCTTATACATCCATTTGACATTGATGGCCTTGGCATCATGAGGAAGATGAGTGAGCTCCCATGTGTCATTCTGTTCAATGGAAGATATTTCTTGATCCATGGCAATATTCCATTTTTCTGACTGACTTGCACCTGATAAGTGAGAGGTTCTTAATCAGTGAACAATGCCATGTGATCTTCATCTTCGGATAATCCAAGTCCTGGAGTGTAGTCCTGCATCCAGTGTGGAGGGCGACGAACTCATGGTTCTGGAGTCTGTGCAGCATCACTAGATTCCAAGTCATCAGTTAAGTTATCAGCAAGTGGTGGTTCTGGAGTGAGTGCATTCTGATCAGGTGCATCTTGATCATCTCCTCGTTGATCAGCAACAGGACTTGGATCAGCAACAGGACTTGGATCAGCAACAGGATCTGGTGGTGTTGCTGGGATATCAGAGTTGTCATCACAATGAAGTTCTTCAATAGAAGGTGAGGCTGAGGATGAAGCCCAATTCCACTGCTTGTCTTCCTCAAACACCACATCTCGACTTATCAGCAGTTTTTGTGTGATAGGATTGTACAACTTATAGGCCTTGGACTCACTGCTTATTCCAAGAAGAATACATATCTCACTTTGGTTATCCAACTTAGTTCCTGCACAGCTGGCACATGTACATGAGTGAGACATCCAAAGACTCGAAAGTAATCAACGATTGGCTTGGTGCCACTCCAAGCTTCTTCTGGTGTAATATTAGGAACAGCTCGTGTAGGTGAGAGATTAAAAACATGAACCGTCCAGCTTACTGCATCTCGCCAGAACATACGAGGCACTTATTTAGCACTAAGCATACTTCTCACCATGTTGAGAATGGTTTGATTTTTACACTCGGCAACACCGTTTTGCTGTAGTGAGTAAGGAGCTGTAAGCTGTCTATCAATCCCTTGCTCTGAGCAATAAGAGAGGAATTCATGTGACATGAATTCACCTCCCTGGTCTGTGCATAGAGCACAGATGAACTGACCTATTTCCTTTTCAACAGCAGCCTTGAAAATGCAGAAGTATGCAAACACATCTGCTTTGGTGGATAAGAAGTATACCCATGTTTTTCTACTCTTGTCATCAACAAAGGTTAAGATATACCTCTTGTTACTATGCGAGGAAGGTGTAAGCAGCCCACATACATCAGCATGGACGAGCTGAAGGATGGATTCAGATTGCCTTTGACTCTCCTTTGGGAAGGAGTCTCTATGTTGCTTTCCAACGAGGCATTGAGTACACGTCTTAGGAGCGATGTGAAGAGGAGGCAGTCCATTCACCATTTTTCTATTCTGCAATGCCTTGAGTCCCTTCCAGCTTAGATGTCCATACCGCTCATGCCATATTTAAGAAGGATCTGATGTTTGAGAAGTGAGGCAACTTACTGAGGCACCAGTGACTTGCACCTACTTTGCAAGGATGGGAAACATCCGATTCACAGTCATAGTTGTTTCCATGATTAGGCCTCGTGTATCATGGAAAGTTTTGCATCGGTTTTGCTTGATCAAAACAGCTAATCCCTTCTCCTGCAACTAACCAAGGCTGAGCAAATTATTGGTTAGTTCAGGAACAAAAAACACTTCTATAATCACATGAATTTTGCCACAAATTTCCGAGCGAACATTGCCTTTCCCTGCCACCCTCATACTAAGACTGTTTCCAAGCTTTACTGCTTCACGAAAAGAGCAATCCAGATTAGTAAAAAACTCTGCCTTGCCACACATATGGTTGCTGCAGCCCGAATTCAAGTACCAGATGTGTTCATCAAAATTGGATGTGGGTTCAATCAGTGCCATCAGCAACATCTCATCTCGGCATTCTGTAAAATTTGCCCTCATATCACCAGATTGCCGTGGACAATCCCACTGGTAATGTCCTAGATTGTGGCATCTATAACATTCCACCACAGATCTATCTTTTCTAGGTCCAAAACGTCCTCTACTCTCCCTCTAACATGCATAGGTGAACGGCCATATCCTCTGTGCTCAAGAGAATGATTCACCTGCAGGGCCTGCTGAACTTTCTGCCCATCCTTCACAGTCCTGGAGATCCTTTGCTCATGGACCAACAGGCTGCTCTGCAGCTCATCAACTGTCAACTTATCAAGATCGTTAGACTCCTCAACCGAGCAGACAACATAGTCATACCTAGAAGTTAGAGAACGAAGGATCTTCTCTACCGCATTGACTTCCTCCATTTTTTCTCCATGGGCTCGCATCTTGTTAACTATTACTAGTGTGCGACCGAAATAACTGGTGATCGTCTCCTCCATGGTTATCTGCAGAACCTCAAACTCCTTACGAAGAGCCTGGAGTTAAGCACGTTTAACACGAGTAGTACCTTGGTATTTCTGTTTTAAAGAGTCCCAAATCACTTTGGCCGTATCCTTTCGCAACATAGTCTCAAGAATAGAGCGGTCAATGGCTTGAAAGAAGTAGTTTTTGACCTCAAGTCCTGCAGTTTGAGCGCTTCAGACATTTTATCTGAACCTGTTGCTGCTGCATTGAGTCTAAGTTCAATCAAATTCCAGTATTCCTTTGATCGAAGGAAATTCTCCATGAGCATACTCCAATGGTCATAATGTCCATCAAACTTTGGAATTGCTGGCTGCACAAAGCTTTTTTCAGAGGACATGGTTCAAACACCTTGCGTGCAGTGACTATTTTTCAGATGAAGGTAATTTTGGGTGAACAACTGATGGGAGCAGTTGCAAGCTCCGATACCAGATGATGGGATTTAGAGGATGATTTGCAAAGAGCTACACAGAAAAATAGAGTCACTGCATATACATGTACTTGGAGAAGATTTCCTTGATTGAAAAGAAACTGCAAACAAAGTACGTCCGATAATATCGGACTTGTAACTGCAAATCAAGCCATTCTGTTTGCCATCACTCTGCAAGCTTCTTCATCAATGTAGGAGCACATCTTTAGATCAGGTCTTGCACTCCTTACTTTATGGTTTGAGGCTGACTTCTTCAAAGACTTGTAACTACCATTGCTAAGTAGTGACATCCTTCATGGCATGGTTCACAGGATCCCTAACACATCTCGTATTTGACCCACACCATGTGTTCAGATTTGTGTTTTAAATCTTTTTTAAGTCAATGATTGTTAAAAGCTTTGCTTGTTTAATGTAGGATTTTCTTAACATCATGATGAAAATTGATAACAGTAATCACACTTATATTAGCAATACAAAATGTGATTACAACCGTTAATGGTAACTGTAATATAAGGTATGAAAAATCATGTTTGCTCGTATTCATATATATATACACGTGTGTGTGCCTCCATTTCATATTCACTTTGAAATCCTTTACCTCTTTGAGTCGTAGCAAAAATCTCTTTCTCAATAAACTCTATTGCTATGTCAGACAACAAATATGTCAGCCTAAAAGACATAAATCACAAATATGTGAGCCTCAAAGACGTTTTGCCAAAAAAAGAAGACAATGAGAAAAAGGACACGAGGACGAAGGACAAGAAGAAGAAGGACAAGGATAGTGATGATGATTCTGGATCAGATTAAAATGCGATAAATATCTTTTTCTTAAACGTTTTGATGTTTTATCTGCCCAAACATTATATATATAAATAACAGTATATTCCAGATTTCCTTTGAAGTGTCAAACCACATTAAAAAGTGTTATATTTGTCATTTGGTCAAGGTCAACGATATGAATGTTGGATTGTTTTTTTTCTTTTGAAATGTAATGTTGGATTGTTGTTACCGTCATACAAAATTTTTAGTTTAACGTTTGCATTGAAGTGTTGTATATTGCGTATAACAACATTTATCGTTCTTAAAAAAATATTATTTTTAAGATTCATTAAGAAACAAAAACTATCAATATTGGTAGCTAAACAACAAATCTATATCTATGGAGCGCTTCGTATGGTTAGTCTTGGTGTAGACAGTTTTTCTTTCATGTGGACAATTTTTTTCGTAGCAACATCCGTTTTCGAAATTGATCGCACCATTGGAAAGCTTATATATTGTAGATGAAAATCCCCATGCTTATGTTCGATTTCCGGCGACTTTGTCGCCAATAATTTCTAAAACCATATTTAGGACTACTTAACCCAAGGGGAAAATATGAAATTAAATTAAATGGTGATAACGTCGTCGAAACTGAACCAAAGCATGTGAATTTTCATCTACAATGTATAAGCTTTCCAATGGTGCGATCAATTTCGTAAACGGATGGTGCTACGAAAAAATTATCCACACGAAGAGAAAAACTGTCCACACCAAGCTGATCATACAAAACTGATTCTCTATATCCTCTTCTTCTTCGTCCATCTCAACAGAAGAAACCAAGAAACCAAAATTTTGCCACGTCAACACGCCATGGGACGCCATATCACCAACCCACTTCAATGCTCTGCCACGCCACCGAAATTGAGGGTCGAATTTGATAAGAGAGGGGAAGAATCCCGCAGCCGACCCCAACCAAGGGACTCACGATCTTTCTTCCATAAACTTTTTATTTGCAATCAATTTCGAAAATGATTGTCTAATTGAAAAAATTATATGAAAACTGACCGAAAACTGGATCACTTTCAAATGCAAGAGTGAGCTTCACGTTGTTGAACCCTAGATTTTCAGCCCACTTCAATGCATCTGCCACGCCACCGAAATTGAGGGTGGACTTTGATAAGAGAGGGGAAGAATCCCGCAGCCGACCCCAACCAAGGGACTCACGATCTTTCTTCCTTAAGCTTTTCATTGCTGCAATCAATTTCGAAAATGAACGGCTAATTGAACAAATTATAGGAAAACTGACCGAAAACTGGATCACTTTCAAATGCAAGAGTGAGCTTCACGTTGTTGAACCCTAGATTTTGTTTCTATTTGTTGAATTCATGATGTTGGGATTTGAATTCTGTTGCAAAGAGTTTTTCTTTTCAATAATTCACTTTGGTAGATATTTGAAATCAGGGAAAAAGCTACAAATTTTTAGGACTGAAATCCATCCGCATCACTTACCAAGGTATAACTTCTCGACTTTGTATATTTGTTTCAAAGATTCTA
>JAOYMZ010066384.1:0-12565 GCA_025802335.1 Pinguicula primuliflora
GAAGGGAGAATAGCAAGGAGGTAGGAAGAGTTATGCCTGCTTTATGTTTGTGTGCGAAAGTATGCTCCTGTCTATGTAATTCCTACAAATTATGTGTTACAGTTGAAAATTATTTGTGCTGTTGAACTGTAAAAATCTATGATGTGTCTGGGTGACAATGTGTGCTTGAGTTCGAACTGTGTTGTACAAATATGATTTTTCGGATGCTCTGGGCTTGACAGTGTTGAGACAGGGGATGAGGTAAACCGACTGGCAGATCCTAGTCCGTTGCGGCAGGCGAGAGGTTTGAATCAGGAGACGTTGATTGGAGACCCGCGTGACTGGCCGTGGGCGGACGGAGGAATAGCAGCAAGACCGGGAGGAGGAGGTCCGGTTGTAGGCGTGTGTGGTGGGGATTGACCCCGACCGTCAGTTGACCGTTGTCGACGTCCTTCACCATTTCCAAGCGCTTTCGGAGGACCGTTCTCCCACGACATTGTCGTGATTTGTGAGCGAGGGTTGGTCCAACCGAACTGGGTTGACAGAATTGGTAAAATGTGGCTGTTCTGTTTTCTATGTTGGTTTAAGGACGACTATTTGCTTGACGTGGTTATAAACTGTTGGTGGATTAGAATTGATTGTAACGATTTATGCATTTTACCTGATGTACTGTTATTTAAAGATGGGGTTAAAGTTTCATAGTTACGGGCAGAGTTGTGGTTTGGGGACCTTACTGTGTGAGGTGTAAAATGAGTAAAGAGTTTTGCTTGGGAATTGTCAAGGAAG
Source organism: Pinguicula primuliflora (assembly GCA_025802335.1). NCBI lineage: Eukaryota > Viridiplantae > Streptophyta > Magnoliopsida > Lamiales > Lentibulariaceae > Pinguicula > Pinguicula primuliflora. Next base: position 766 of record JAOYMZ010066384.1, read on the forward strand.
TATTCCCTTGCTGCTGGGTCTCTTCCGCCCAAGTCCGTATTTCAGGTTTTGAAGTATTAAAAATGTGGTTTTTATTCTAACTGGCCGTAACTTTTGGCCTTGCAAAAAATAGATAATTAAGGGAGTTTCCTTGGTGTTTTTAAAAGCTTTGAAAGACGAATCAAATTACTTGTTAACAATGATAATATAGTGGGTTTATGTGACCACACGCGGCCCTTTCTGTTGATACAGGTTATGGCTGACCGACGAGGGATGCGAACCAGATCTACCACTGAGGAGGTACTGTCAGCTACTACTGGGGCAAGCAATGACTCGACGTCCTCCACAGACCCAGCAATACTTCCGGGAGTGACACCGATGATCGAGACTAGAGGAGAGCCTTTGTCACCCTCTCCACCCGTACAGGTGGTGATGATTCTGGCTGAAGCTTTGCATATGCTCATTGCTATGGCAACTGCATACATGACTAGGAACTCGTCTGCCTCACCCACGGCGAGCACACCTGTGGTTACCGAGCCAGTGGCTCCCTCAACTCATGTGAGCCTTCGTATTCAGCAAGAGGCGATGCAAAAACTGAAGACCCCTATGTTCAGAGGAGATAAAGGCCCGAGTGATGCGGAGGATTGGTTAACCATCATGGAGAAAAACATGTTGTCTTGTGAGACCCCAGAAGATCTTGAGGTGAAATTGGCGGCGTTCTATCTGATTGGCAGTGCAGCTTCTTGGTGGAAAGGGATATCACCCAGCTTACTGGAACAGGGGACTCATTGTTGGAAGGTGTTCTATGACACGTTTCAGCGTTACTACATACTCGAGTCTTGGATAATGCAACAAATGTGGGCATTTGAGAACTGCACTCAGAAGGTTGGAGAGTCGATACAGGATTATAATGCACAATTTCATGATTTGGGAGTGTATGCCCCTCAGACCATGGAGAACCCGACTCTGAAGATGCTTCGATTTCGGAAAGGATTAGTCAGTACTGGGTGGCGGTTAGTAGTGTGATCACGAGACAGTTTGAGGAATTGCTGGATGTAGCGGTTAGAATTGAGCCTAAAGTGTATAGTGTAGAAGGCGATGCCAAGAGGGCACATTACTCCGATGGGGGAGCCCAGGTTTCCGCTGGGTCACAACGCAGGCCACCATTGATAGTGACGACGGGCACCCGCCCCCGTCCACCTACGACAGCAAATTTTTGGGTGAACAAGACTTGCTACAACTGCGGGAAGCACGGACATGGGCAGACTACGTGCCCGACCAAGGGGGTCCTGGCCTTGCCGCCCACCGTGGCTGCACCTAGACCGGCAGTTCTACCCCCGCCCCCACCCCACGGACGAGCCAGGGTGTTTTCCACGACTACTCAGGAGCTGGCAGATGAGCGTCAGGAGGACGTGATAGCAAATATGACCTAAACTTTATCGCAATGAGTACTGTGACTATTTGTTATAAATGCTAATTATGTATAAGCGTCACGGAAAAATGGGGAGATTATGATTTGGTTGTCAGGGAAAATGAGTGTTGTAGGTCGAATGGCTTACGCTTTATTCGACAGTGGCGCAACTCGTTCTTTCATTGCTGCAAAGTTCGTAGAGCAACTGGGAGTGGACACTGTTCCATAGTCAGTACACTGTTTGGTCTCTTCTCCTCTTCAGAAGACCTCTATGGCTACCGAGGGAGTAGCTCAATGGCCTATTTCCATTGGAGGTAAAACTATTCTGTCAGACCTCACGGTGCTGGAAATGCAGGACTTTGATATCATATTGGGGATGAAATGGTTATTTGCGAACTTCGCACATCTCGATTGTAGGAACAATAGAGTGTTGTTTCAACCTCCGGGAGAAGACCCTTTTTCCTATCAAGGGAAACAAGAGGGAAGGGATAGGTCTTCCATGGAAATGATGTCAGCTATTCAAGCTCGTAGACTTGTCCATCGGAGACACGATGCATATTTAGCCTTCTTAATTGGCACGCCAGTTACAATACGGACTGCAGAGGAAATACTGGTGGTGAATGAGTTCCTTGATGTATTTTCGGATGAATTACCACATTTGCCTCCGGAGAGGGAAGTGGAATTTGGGATTGACCTTCTCCCGAGTGCAGCTCCAGTATCTAAGGCTCCATACAGAATGGTGCCAAAAGAACTGGCAGAGTTAAAGATCTAGCTTTAGGAATTAAAAGACCGCGGATAGGTTTGACCCAGCGTGTCCCCGTGGGATGCTCCTGTGCTATTCGTAAGGAAAAAGGACGGAACAATGAGGTTGTGTGTCGACTACCGAGAGTTAAATAAGGTTACGATTCGAAATCGCTACCCCTAACCAAGGATAGATGACTTATTTGATCAGCTAAGTGGTGCTTGTGTCTTCTCGAAGATTGGCCTACGATCGGGGTACTACCAGATGAGGGTTAAAGGAGGGGATGTTGGGAAAATGGCCTTTCGAACCCGATATGGCCATTATGAATTCCTAGTGATGCCATTCGGGTTGACCAATGCTCCAGCAGTATTTATGGACTTGATGAATCGGATGTTCCACCCGTACCTAGATAAATTTGGAGTGGTGTTCATTGAAGACATCTTGATTTACTCACCTGATGAGGAGACGCATGCTCATCACCTTAGAGCTGTGCTCACACGACTCCGGGAAGAGTTCTTGTATGCGAAGTCTTTGAAGGGTGAATTTTGGATTAGGGAAGTGCATTTCTAGGTCATGTGATCTCGTCAGCAGGAGTAGCAGTGGACCCGGGCAAGGTAGAAAACATTATGGCATGGCCGGCACTCAAACCAGTCACTGAGGTACGGAGCTTTCTGGACTTGGTTGGTTATTATCGAAAGTTTATCGAGGGTTTTGCAAAACTGGCCCGTCCCCTTACAAGGCTGACTCAGAAGGGAGTGAAATTCCATTGGGACGAGAGTTGTACCCAGGGATTTGAGGAATTGAAGGACAAGTTGACCACAGCACCAGTTCTTACATTACCGCGAGAGGGTATGGACTATGTACTGTACAGTGATGCCTCGAAGAATGGATTAGGGTGTGACCTCATGTAAGGAGACAAAGTGATTGCCTATGCTTTTCGGCAGTTAAAGGATTACGAGGAGAATTATCCGACTCATGATTTATAATTGGCAGCGGTAGTGTATGCACTGAAAATATGGCAACATTACTTGTACGAGATGTGGTGCACAATCTACACTGATCATAAAAGCTTGCGTTACATTTTCACGCAAAAGGAGCTAAACATGAGACAATGGCGGTAGATGGAGCTAATCAAGGATTATGATGTGGACATTCAGTACCATCCTGGAAAGGCAAATCGAGTGGCAGACGCTCTTAGCCGGAAGGGACCAGCTATCGTATCGACAATGTTGACACGGGAGTTGGATCAGTTGGAAGTGGAGGTAGTGGACTCGATCTCGGCGCAGATGACAACATTATGTGCCGAACCGAATCTCATACATCGAATTTGGGAGGCTCAGCAAGGAGATGTCGTTATACAAAGAGCATTGAAGGCAATGGCTGAGGACAGTTCCGGGGTGCAAATTATGTCGGATGGCCAAGTAACTAAGTTTGGGAGGATGTGGATTCCTGAAGACATTGAGTTGAAAAAGGATATTTTGAGTGAAGTTCACAAATCTCGTCTCAATATTCATCCTGGTGTGACAAAGATGTATCAGGACCTCAAGACATCTTACTGCTGGCCGAATATGAGGCATGACGTAGCGAACTTTGTTGCCAGGTGTATGACTTGCCAATTGGTTAAGTCGGAACACCAAAGACCGGCTGGAATGTGACAGTCTTTGGAAAATCCTCAATGGAAATGGGAGCATATTGCTATGGACTTTGTGACCGGACTACCTATGGATCCCAAGAAGAAGCATGATGCCATATGAGTGATGCCTTGACATATATCGTGACATAGTTGGTCGAGATGTATGTAGAGAACATCGTTAAATTACACGGGGTACCCTTGAGCATAGTTTCAGACCGAGATACTCGTTTCACGTCAAAATTCTGGCCGAGCTTACAGGAATGTTTGGGCATGGAATTGCGACTCTGTATGGTGTACCACCCCCATACTGACGGACAATCTGAGCGCACCATACAAACTCTAGAAGATATGTTGAGGGCTTGTGTTATGGACTTTAAAGGGCCGTGGAGGCCCTTTCTACCACTAATGGAGTTCGCATACAATAATAACTACCACAGCAGTTTGGGGATGATACCGTATGAAGCTCTGTACGGGCTTAGATGTCAGTCGCCATTATTTTGGGATGAGGTGGGAGAGAAGCACGTCACGGGTCCCGAAATGATGCAAGTGGCTAAGGAGAAAGTGATAATCATCCGAAGGAATTTGAAACAAGCACAAGATCTACAGAAGAGCTAAGCTGATTTGAGGAGACGCCCATTGACCTTCGAGATAGAGAGTAAATCATATTTGAAAGTGTAGCCAACGAAGGGAGTGGTGCGTTTTGGGCGAAGTGGAAAATTGAAACCTAGATACATTGGACCCTATGAAATCTTGGCTAAGGTAGGGAAGGTATCCTATCGGTTGGCATTACCGCCGAATCTTTCGGGTGTGCACAGTGTATTCCACGTGTCTCAGCTTCGTCAGTACGTTGGCGTCCCTGGCCATGTATTAGAGTTGGAACGATTTCCTATTGAAGGAAATCTGACTCGAGTAGAGAAATCGGTTAAGATCTTGGATTTCAAGGTGGTACAGCTGCGTAATCGGAGGATTCCTTATGTGAAAGTTCAGTGGAACAACTATCCGGAGGAGGAGGCTGCATGGGAATGGGCCGAAGCGATTCGAGAGTTGCATCCACATTTATTTCCTCCACCAGACGAAATGAGTTTTGAGGATGAAACTTGAAATTAAGGAAGAAGGAATGTAAGGTACGGAAAAAATTGTCCATTTAATTTAAATATTTTGAATCAATTTAATTTCATTAAATATCTTTAATGAAGAGGACTTAACCCATTTCACTCCTTCCCGGGCTGCCAGTCTAGAGGAACTGGGTTCGAACGCTTAACGGGACGCCAAATTATAAGTGTGGCCCATCAAGCATCCGATCTGATGGCCCAAAGATGAACGATCATTCGTCAGTTATTTCCTCGGCTCACACTATTCAAAGGGTCGTTGTTATGGGGGGTAAAATAGACAGTGTTGAACTGCGGAAATCCCCTATTAAACCTAACGCCCTAATTCTTCCACCGCAGGGGACATCTAGGGTGCGATACTAAGGGAGAGAGCAGATCTGGTTAGCCGAGAAGGGAGAATAGCAAAGAGGTAGGAAGAGTTATGCCTGCTTTATGTTTGTGTGCGAAAGTATGCTCCTGTCTATGTGATTCCTACAAATTATGTGTTACAGTTGAAAATTATTTGTGCTGTTGAACTGTAAAAATCTCTGATGTGTCTGGGTAACAATGTGTGCTTGAGTTCGAACTGTGTTGTACAAATTATGATTTTTCGGATACTGCGGGCTTGACAGTGTTGAGACAGGGGATGAGGTAAACTGACTGGCAGATCCTGGTCCGTCACGGCAGGCGAGAGATTTGAATAAGGAGACGTTGATTGGAGACCCTTGTGACTGGCCGTGGGCGGACAGAGGAATAGCGGCGGGACTGGGAGGAGGAGGTCCGGTTGTAGGCGGGTGTGGTGGGGATTGACGCCGGCATCAGTTGACCGTGGTCGACGTCTTTCACCATTTCCAAGCGCTTATGGAGGACCGTTCTCCCACGACATCGCCGTGATTTGCGAGCGAGGGTTGCTCCAACCGAACTGGGTTGACGGAATTGGTAAAATGTGGTTGTTGTGTTTTTCTATGTTGGTTTAAGGACGGCTATTTGCTTGACGTGGTTATAAACCGTTGGTGGATTAGAATTGATTGTAACTATTTATGCATTTTACCTGATGCACTGTTATTTAAAGATGGGGTTAAAGTTTCATAGTTACGGACAAAGTTGTGGTTCGGGGACCTTACTGTGTGAGGCGTAAAATGAGTAAATAGTTTTGCTTGGGACTTGTCAATGAAGTATTCCCTTGCTGTTGGGTCTCTTCCGCCCAAGTTCGTATTCTAAGTTTTGAAGTATTAAAAATGTGGCTTTTATTCTAACTTGCCGTAACTTTAGGCCTTGCGAAAAATAGATCATTAAGGGAGTTTTCTTGGTGTTTTTAAAAGCTTTGAAAGATGAATCAAATTACTTATTTTATTATTACCGTTCTTCCTACTGGGCCTTTATGGCTCACGGTTACTGCTTGTACAAATTTTGTTTGCAAATACGGATAATTCTACTCTAGAGGCTGGGAAGTAGGTGTACAGTCGGATCTGAGTACTAGTTGGGCTTCGTTGTGTTTTATCTTGGTGTGATTAGACACTTATCTATTAGACTCTTTCCCGAGACTGTTTATTTGGTTTATTGACTATTGTACGAGCCCATGTAATGACATGTATCTGCACGTTTTGAACTTGTTTGCGATTATTTGACGAATTTCAAATGGATATTATCTGGGCTTGGGTATGGGCCGTAGGCCCCACTGCTATAACAAACTCAATAACTGAATTATGAAATTGGGTTTATTATATTTGGTATCAGAGCCAGGTTCTGCCAACATAGTGACAGAAAGATCCTAAGTCAACAATGATAATAGAGTGGGTTTATGTGACCTCACGCGGCCCTTTCTGTTGATACAGGTTATGGCTGGCCGACGAGAGATGCGTACCAGATCTGTCGCTGAGGAGGTACTGTCAGCTACTATTGGGGCAAGCGACGACTCGACGCCCTCCACGGACCCGACAATACTTCCGGGAGTGACACCAGTGATCGAGACTAGAGGAGAGCCTTCGGCACCCTCTCCACCCGTACAGGTGGTGATGATTCTGGCTGAAGCTTTGCGTATGCTCACTGCTATGGCAACTGCATACATGAATGGGAACTCGTCTGCCTCACCCACGGCGAGCACACCTGTGGTTACCGAGCCAGTGGCTCCCTCAGCTCAATGGAGCCCTCATATTCAGCAAGAGGCAATGCAAAAACTGATGACCCCTATGTTGAGAGGAGATAAAGGCCCGAGTGATGCGGAGGATTGGTTAACCATCATGGAGAAAAACATGCTGTCTTGTGAGACCCCGGAAGATCTTAAGGTCAAATTGGCGGCGTTCTATCTAATTATCAGTGCAACATCTTGGTGGAAAGGGATATCGCCCAGCTTACTGGAACAGGGGACCCATAGTTGGAAGGTGTTTTATGACACGTTTCGGCGTTACTACTTACTCGAGTTTTGGATAATGCAACAAATGTGGGCATTTGAGAACTGCACTCAAAAGGTTGGAGGGTTGATATTGGATTATAATGCACGGTTTCTTGATTTGGGAGTGTATGCCCCTCAGACCATGGAGAACCCGACTCTGAAGATGCTTTGATTTCGAAAAAAATTACTTAGTCAGTACCGGGTGGCGGTTAGTAGTGTGATCACAAGATAGTTTGCGGAATTGTTGGATCCAGCGATTAGAATTGAGCCTGAAGTGTATAGTGGAGAAGGCGATGCCAAGAGGGAACATTACTCCGATGGGGGAGCCCAGGCTTTTGTTGGGTCACACCGCAGGCCACCATTGACAGTGACGACGGGCACCTACCCCGGTCCACCTACAACTGCGGGAAGCACGGACATAGGCAGACTACGTGCCCGACCAAGGGGGTCCTAGCCTTGCCGCCCACCGGGCTGCACCTAGACCGGCAGTTCTACCCCCACCCCCACCCCACGGACGAGCCAGGGTGTTTGCCACGACTACTCATGAGCTGGCAGATGTGCGTCTGGAGGACGTGATAGCAAATATGACCTAAACTTTATCGCAATGAGTATTGTGACTATTTTTTATAAATGCTAATTATGTATAAGAGTCACGGTATAATGGGGAGATTATGATTTGGTTGTCAGGGAAAATGACTGTTATAGGTTGAATGGCTTATGCTTTATTCGACAGTGGCGTGACTCGTTCTTTCATTGCTGCAAAGTTTGTAGAGCAACTGGGAGTGGACACCATTCCATTGTTAGTACATTGGTTGGTCTCTTCTGCTCTTCAAAAGACCTTTATGGCTACCGAGGGAGTAGGTCAATGCCCTATTTCCATTGGAGGTAAAACTATTCTATCAGACCTCACGGTGCTGGAAAAGCAGGACTTTGATATCATATTGGGGATGGAATGATTATCTGCAAACTTCGCACATCTCGATTGTAGGAACAAGAGAGTGTTGTTTCAACCTCCGGGAGAAGACCCTTTTTCCTATCAAGGGAAGCAAGAGGGAAGGGATAGGTCTTCCATGGAAATGATGTCAGCTATTCAAGCTCGCAAACTTGTCCATCGAGTACACGACGCATATTTAGCCTTCTTGATCGGCACACTAGTTACAATACGGACTGCGGAGGAAATACTGGTGGTGAATGAGTTTCTTGACATATTTCCGGACGGATTACCACATCTGCCTCCGGAGAAGGAAGTGGAATTTGGGACTGACCTTCTCCCGGGTGCAGCTCCGGTATCTAAGGCTCCATATAGGATGGTGCCAAAAGAACTGGCAGAGTTAAAGATCCAGCTTCAGGAATTAATAGACCGCGGACAGGTTCGACCTAGCGTGTCCCCGTGGGATGCTCCGGTGCTATTCGTAAGGAAAAGGGGCGGAACAATGAGGTTGTGTGTCGACTACTGGGAGTTAAGTAAGGTTATGATTTGAAATCGCTACCCCTTACCAAGGATAGATGGCTTATTTGATCAGCTAAGTGGTGCTTGTGTCTTCTCAAAGATTGACATACGATTGGGGTACTACCAGATGAGGGTTAAAGGAGGGGATGTTGGGAAAATGGCCTTTCGGACACGGTATGGCCATTATGAATTCCTAGTGATGTCTTTCAGGTTGACCAATGCTCCGGCAGTATTTATGGACTTGATGAATCGTGTGTTCACTCGTACCTAGATAAATTTGTGGTGGTGTTCATTGACGACATCTTCATTTACTCACTTGATGAGGAGACGCATGCTCGTCACCTCAGAGCTGTGCTTGCACGACTCCAGGAAGAGTTCTTGTATGCGAAGTCTTTGAAGTGTGAATTTTGGATTAGGGAAGCGACATTTCTAGGTCATGTGATCTCGTCAGCAGGAGTAGCAGTGGACCCGGGCAAGGTAGAAACCATTATGGCATGGCCGGCACCCAAAACAGTCACTGAGGTACAGAGCTTTCTGGACTTGGCTGGTTATTATTGAAAGTTTATCGAGGGTTTTACTAAACTGGCTCGTCCCCTTACAAGGCTGACTCAGAAGGGAGTGAAATTCCATTGGGATGAGAGTTGTACCCAGGGATTTGAGGAATTGAAGGACAAGTTGACCACAACACCGGTTCTTACATTACCGCGAGAGGTTAGGACTATGTAGTGTTCAGTGATGCCTCGAAGAACGGATTAGGGTGTGTCCTCATGCATGGAGACAAAGTGATTACCTACTCTTCCCAGCAGTTAAAGGCTTACGAGGAGAATTATCCGACTCATAATTTGAATTAGCAGCGGTAGTGTATGCATAGAAAATATGGCGACATTACTTGTACGGGACACAGTGCACAATCTACACCGATCATAAAAGCTTGCGTTACATTTTCACGCAAAAGGAGCTAAACATGAGACAACGGTGGTGGATGGAGCTAATCAAAGATTATGATGTGGATATTCAGTACCATCCCGGAAAGGCAAATCGAGTGGCAGACGCTCTTAGCCAGAAGGGATCGGCTATCGTATCAACGATGTTGACACAGGAGTGGGAACAGTTGGAAGTGGAGGTAGTCGACTCGATCTCGGCGCAGATGGCAACATTATGCACCGAACCGAATCTCATACATCGAATCTGGGAGGCTCAGCAAGGAGATGTCGTTATACAAAGAGCATTGAACGCAATGGCTGAGGATAGTTTCGGGTGCAAATTATTCGGATGGCCGAGTAACTAAGTTTGGGAGGATGTGGATTCTTGAAGACCTAGAGTTGAAAAAGGATATTTTGAGTGAAGTTCACAAATCTTGTCTCAGTATTCATCCCGGTGTGACAAAGATGTATTAGGACCTCAAGACATCTTACTGGTGGCCGAATATGAGGCATGACGTAGCGGACTTTGTGGCCAGGTGTATGACTTGCCAATTGGTGAAGTCGGAACACCAATGACTGGCTGGAATATTACAGTCTTTGGAAATTCCTCAGTGGAAATGGGAGCATATTGCTATGGACTTTGTGACCGGACTACCTGTGGATCCCAAGAAGAAGCATGATGCCATATGGGTGATTGTAGACCGACTCACCAAGTGCGCACACTTTGTATCGATAGCCTTGACATATACCGTGACACAATCGACCGAGATGTATGTAGAGAACATCGTTAAATTACACGGGATACCCTTGAGCATAGTGTCAGACCGAGATACTCGTTTCACGTCAAAATTTTGGGCGAGTTTACAGGAATGTTTGGGCACGGAATTGCGACTCAGTACGGCGTACCACCCCCATACTGACGGACAATCTGAGCGCACCATACAAACTCTAGAAGATATGTTGAGGGCTTGTGTTATGGACTTCAAGGGAACGTGGAGGCCTTTTCTACCACTAGTGGAGTTCGCGTACAATAATAGCTACCACAGCAGTTTGGGGATGGCACCGTACGAAGCTCTGTACGGGCGTAGATATCGGTCGCCATTATTTTGGGATGAGGTGGGAGAGAAGCACGTCACGGGTCCCAAAATGATGCAAGTGGCAAAGAAGAAAGTGATAATCATCCGAAGGAATTTGAAACAAGCACAAGATTGACAGAAGAGCTGAGTTGATTTGAGGAGACGCCCATTGAGCTTTGAGATAGGGAGTAAAGCATATTTGACAGTGTCGCCAACAAAGGGAGTGTTGCGTTTTGGGTGAAGTTGCAAATTGAAACCTAGATACATTGGACCCTATGAAATCTTGGCTAAGATTGGGAAGGTATCCTATCGGCTGGTATTAGCGCCGATTCTTTCAGGTGTGCACAGTGTATTCCATGTATCTCAGCTTCGTCAGTACGTTGGCGACCCTGGCCATGTATTGGAGTTGGAACGATTTCCTATAGAAGGAAATCTGACTCGAGTAGAGAAACCGGTTAAGATCCTGGATTTCAAGGTGGTACAGCTGCGTAATCGGAGGATTCCTTATGTGAAAGTTCAGTGGAATAACTATCCGAAGGAGGAGGCTACATGGGAATGGGCCGAAGCAATTCGAGAGTTGCATCCACATTTATTTCCTCCACCCGACGAAATGAGTTTCGACGACAAAACTCGAAATTAAGGAGGGAGGGATGTAAGGTAAGGAAAAATTGTCTATTTAATTTAAAATTTTGAATGAATTTAATTTCATTAAATATCTTTAATGAAGAGGACTTAACCTATTTAACTCCTTCCCGGGCTGCCAGTTTAGAGGAACTGGGTTCGAATGCTTAACGGGCTGCCAAATTATAAGTGTGGCCCATCAAGTATCCTATCTGATGGCCGAAAGATGAACGATCGTTCGTCAGTTATCTCCTCGGCTCACACTATTCAGAGGGTCGCTGCTGTGGGAGGTAAAATAGACAGTGCTGAACTGCAGAAATCCCCTATAAAACCTAATGCCCTAATTCTTCTGCCGCAGGGGACGTCTAGGGTGCGACACTGAGGGGGAGAGCAGATCTGGTTAGCCGAGAAGGGAGAATAGCAAGGAGGTAGGAAGAGTTATGCCTGCTTTATGTTTGTGTGCGAAAGTATGCTCCTGTCTATGT
>JAOYMZ010066395.1:0-12563 GCA_025802335.1 Pinguicula primuliflora
TTCAGAGTGCAATCACAGATTGTTTTGAAGTGTGTACATTGTACAGGAATGTAAACAGGAATGTACATTGTTTTGAACTGTTTTGATTGTTTTGAAGTCTGTTCGAGAACTCCCCCTTGTCCGAATACAGCCTAAATCCCCTCTTAGGCTGTTTATATGCTCGCTTAGGCAGCCTAGGCGTTGAGAGGTCCCTGGCCCGCCGGGATCCCCTTAGCACGTTCCCAAACACTGCTTGACACCGATCCTCTTAGTGTTGTATTTTTTGAATCACAGTAAGAATCAAGAGTTGTTTTTCCATAGATATATGAACTGGACTCATGACCCTAGGAGACGCATACCATTATGCACTATTCCTGGTACCCTTACAGAGAAAGACTGGACCATGGAACACGTTGTTTCTCTATTTGAGTCATCTGGTGTGCATTTACAGATTTCCTCACAATCCCTTCCTTCTACCCTTTGTCATCCCTTCCTCCATTGTTATCTCCTGTAATTTCAGATACACTTACCTCTTTTCTGATCTGTCTGATCTGATATTTCCCTCCACCAGAACCATCTCTGATCTCAAGAACAAGATCTCAGCAGCATGTACATCGCTCCAACGCCGTCACACCTCCTCCTCTTCCTCCTCCTTCCCACTGCCAGATAATATGATCCGGTGATCAAGCCGGTGCCTGTCCTCCTGCACAGCCAGCTGCGTATCTTTCCTGCTAAAGCTTTCAAACCAGGGTGATCTCCTTGCCAGGCTCACTGGCATCTTCCTATAACTAGAACTATCTAGAGAAAACCTGCCCCTGGAACTGTTGTCCCCTGGATTTTCAACACTGATTTCCAGGGAACTTCCCCCCTCACCAGCCGACGAGTGTCGGCCTGTTATTCTCGACTTTAACATCTCTTTACCTTTCTCCTGATCGCTCTGATTGTAACCAGACAGGGATCTGCTCTTTTGATCGCCATATTCGAGGAGAATGTCCTCCAGGTGAACTCTGCACCGGCACAGCGGACAAGATGAGTGCTCTTCGAGCCATGTATCCACACACTCGACATGGAAAGCATGCTTACACCTGGGCAGCAGCCTGAGGATCTCATCAGGCTTGAATTTATCCAGACAAACCGTGCATTCCAGGACATCCTTTTGTCCTCTCAGGGAGGAGAAACGAAACAAGGGAAGTGATTCTATTACTTGCCTGCCTATTCCTGAGTATTCCCTGGAAACAACAGGTGGGGGTACCCTGTAACTGGAATTGCTGGAACCACTTCTGCAATGCTTTGCGTAGAGGAGCACAAGAGATGTGATGGAGAAAATGGTGGTGAGAGTTCCCACTGCTACGACTATGGCCGGGTTGAACGGTGCTGCGGTGGATCCTGGCAGCGGCAATGGTGGCTGAGGCGGCGGAGCACTGCTGGAATGAACCTCCCAATTGGTTTCATACCATGAAACAGAAGAGAAGAGGGGAGTGAAGCAGCCCATAGGAGGAGAAGAGGGAGTTTGCAAGTTGTGGCGATGAACATGTGATATAAATTGTGAGATTTTTTCAGGGGGGGGAAATCATCTATGGAGGAAGAAGACAAACGAAGTGCATGTCATGGGAAATAAGTTCGTTGAAACTGTTGATCTCATAGTGGGCCTATGTTTGGAGTCGGACATACAGAAGAAGCTTCTGTTCTGAGAGTGAAGAGAGGAGTAGGATATGGGGATCACATGACAAGATTGGTGTTTTGTCACTTGAGATAGTGTTGCATACCAACACTTTTGTACATGTAAACTTGATCAACACATCGCATCACTATCATGGGAGAAAATTTGTAACTGGAAAAGGGCAGAAATTGACACGTTATGTGCGATTAAAAACACTGATATCAATCGAACTCCTCCAATGCTATGTGCATTATTTGAACAAGTATGGTCAGACATGACTCATGGGGCATATTTCCCTGTTGAGACAAACCTGTCATTAAGCTATTGTCTCCACACCATTATTAGCTTCCTATTGAGGCATCTTTTCAAAAAAGTTTATCAGAAAACACATTTCTTGGTATGGAGGTTACTTACTTTTCTGCTTTTGCACTTACCAATGTGGCAAAAGAAAGATAATCTTTTATAATTAAAAAAAACTCATTTTACAAGTATATGAAATTTCTAGTCAAAAAAATAACTATCCCCATGTCCCCAAAGTAATCACCCGAGTACATATATGTACTTTCCATATCGCACAAGTAATCCTCTGGGTACTTAGTGGCCTTTAAGTTCTTTATTTGGCAACTACGACTTTCTAGATTTCCATGATGAAACCCTTTGATGCATCTTTAGGAGAAAGCCTTCACGGACCGACTTAGGTACTCTTCCATATAGGATCAGAACCCCAAAGTAAACCCCTAAGTTCGTCACTTGTTTAATGCCAAGCTTTTTTGCCACTTCATTTGCCAAAACTGGTTGCACATTGGGCGAGAACCACATGACATATTTAAATGTGTTTACCACTTGACCTGAAGATATAGAGAAGATTCGAAGAACTTCGCTGATAACCTCCGCCTGCATACAATAAGCCAGTTATGCTGGAAGAGGCTGCATGAGAAGCCATTGGGGCCAGCTGCTTTGTCCAGATCCATTCCCATTAATGCCCTTTTGATCTCCTCCTCATCAACCTGCTTGGCCAACAAATATAAGCGGGTTGGAGATAGTGTAGGAAAACAGCCCTTAATCGAGAAACTGGTACCCGACATGGCATTAGAAGAAATCGAACCACCAAAAATGTAATGAAGTAGAAAGTAAACTCGTTAAGCAAGGTGATCTTATCCGAGCACCAATTTTTGTCATTTAATATTATTCTTTTGATGGAACTATGGCGGCGTATTCCTTTATGCATGGAGTGAGAGAAGTTTGTATCACGATTTCGTAGAGTGATACAGGAGCAACGAGGTATCCTATCGCTTTAGGAGTTCCTCCTTGAGAAGGATATTCTCCAAGTCTGATTGAACAGTATACTCAGGTTGCCTTAGATACTTTGTGGGTTTCCTAGCATTGCCCTTCTGGAGACCTGCAAGTTTGTTAGTAAGCTCTCTTTTTAGATAAACTATATTACCAAAGTGGGTGAATTTCAAATCAGCAATATGTGCTTGGAGATGTAGTAGAGCTTCCCCTACAGGGAGATCGGCTCTCCAATGGGTTGTGAGCAAGGATACCCAGTCTGAATGTACTTCCAGAGCTTTATAGTACGAGAAAGAGGGGCTAGAACGAGCTTCATCGTCCTGCGATCCTACAGAAACAAGAATAGGTGAGTGATCGGAGCTAACACGAGGGAGTGTCTAACAATACTAGCAAGGAATATTGACGTAAAGAGGTCATTAACAATTGCTCAATATATTCGTTCATGGCATCTCCCTCTAGCCCACGTGCAATGAGATCCAACGATACCAAGTGACACCAACTCTGCACAGTCTAACCATCTGGTAAAGTGAGGACACCCAGATTTGGGTCTCCTGCCAATTTTATCCTCCTTGGATAAAAAAGCGTTAAAATCTCCAACAGCTAGCTAGAGGAGTGTCATGGATTCTGCAATCCATGCGAGACTAGGCCAAAAGGATCTCCGAATCCATGGATTGGGAGAACCATATATAGCTGTAACATTAAGAGCAACATAATGATCATAGTTGACAAGCATGTGAATTAATTGCCAATTCACGGAGATAATAGAAACATCTAAAATAGCACGCCATACAGCTCAAATACCGCCCGAAAAACCTTGTGCTTTCACCCTGAAGATGAATCAAACTCACTGCCAATTATCTGGATTACCCCTTTAGCGTCAAAATCATATATTCACAACAGGCGAATCACACCCGAAACGTCTACTTCGGGAGAAGCAGGATTTTATTCTAAGTCAATTAATTGTGTAAATTAATTTTATTTTAACAATTTAAATATGAAAGAGCATCGCGATTGAATAGTTTAAAAACTACAGTACATCCTCGCTAGTGGGATATTCCTAACTCGTCAATAAGGGGTTCCATTCGACGCTTTCACTCTTACATGTCTTCGTATAATGTCTCGGGGCAACACACTTGCCGCACTAAGAAGCCCCTACGCTATTTAGATGGGTCTGAGTGAATTCTTTTGTAAATTGACACTGCATGCACTTCCAAAAACTTGGAGAAAATCTCGGCCTTCCAACAGGCGAGAGTTCGTAATCCCGCACTTTGGTAAAGCAGACATCGCTAATGGCCTTAATGACGGTAGTTAAAAACTATCGCCCTCCCAAAGAGCGGGATTTAGACGCTCACTTTTTGAAAGGACGGCACACCCTCTTTTTATAATTCGACCTCATTTCTTCTTTCTCATTCATTCTCGCACTCTAATTTTGGCACAAAGAAAGAGGCCTAAGCTTGTTTTGATCTAAATATGGGCTCGGAGTATCTTTCGAGACCTGATTCTGATGATATGTGTGAGATTGTTAAAGATTTTGAAGATGAAAAAGATGTTATGTGGGTTGATGACTTTAACTCCCCCAGCGACTGGACCGAACTTTACTCATGTCTAAATGACCTAACGTACATGTCTGTTGAGGATGAGGATGAGGATGAGGTTCAGCTAGTGTTCGAGAAAACGTTGGGCGACCCCAGGGCATTTTTGGGCCGCCCAATGCTCAGGCTGCCTTGTTAGAAAACAGACCTGTCTCTCTCTGGGCTCAGACCTCGTGTGCGCAGGTGCACGTGTGTAGACTAATATAATTAGGAAGGTGAGCAACCCTCATTAAAACCATAAGCTTATGGTGATTGATTGTAGCCCACAATCTTATTTATATTTGTGAATTTAATTTGTTGCAATCGGTATGGGACAAATTTCCAATACTCCCCCTCAAATCCAACTAGGTAAACCCTGTTGGACTTGGACAACAACACGGATAATGCCCAATTGGGCCAACTCCCATTATGGGGTCAATACTCGGAATTTTTTCAGAAACAATTACGAAGACCTCGAAAACATTCATCGAGGTCTCCTGAACAATGCCCAAATTGGGTCAAACCTCCAATGGGCCCAATGGGTCAATCCACTCCGGACTTTCATGGAAACACTCTCGAGCCTCAGACCGCTCGCTCCGATACTATGTTAAGAAGATTGACCCGACCCATTATTCAGGTCTCGATGCCTTTGAAAAGATCTGACCCGACCCTCACAGAGGTCAACGAGCTTTGAAGAGAGTCGAGCCCACATGTTGTGAGTCTCATGGGTGCGCGTGTAGGGTTGATTTTTGATAGTTAGGTGAGTTGCCCTCATTAAAACCTTAGGTCCAAGGTATTTGAGTTCAATTCACCTAGCTTATTTATACTTGAATATTTTGACTTCTTTGTCTGGGAGATTTAACACTCACCCTCAAGCTGACTATTGGGATGTCCAATATTCAGCTTGAATAGCATGTCATGATATGCACGTCCCGTCACTATAATGGCACGTGAGATCTCTAACAGAATTCGATTTTTCCTTTCGGCGACACCATTTTATTCGGGTGTATACGGGTACAAAGTTTGATGAACTATCCCCTGTTCAGAACAAAAATTACTCATAGACGCGTTAACAAACTCCTCCCATGTTATGCTTACGGTCTTTTGTCAAATCGGTATGGGACAAATTCCCAACACTCCCCCTCAAGTCCAACTAAGTAAACTTTATTGGACTTGGACGACAACACGGATAATATCCAATTGGGCCAACTCCCATTATGGGGTCAATACTCGGGATTTTCCCGGAAACAATTACGAGGACCTCGAAAACATTCATCGAGACCTCCTGAACAATGCTCAAATTGGGTTAAACCTCCCATGGGCCCGTTGGGCCAATTCACTCCGAACTTTTCCGGAAACACTCTCGGGCCTCAGACCGCCCACTCTGATACCATGTTAGAAAACAAACCCGTCTCTCTCTGGGCTCAGACCTTATGTGCATGTACGCGTGTGTGGGCTAATATAATTAGAAAGGTGGGTAACCCTCATTAAAATCATAAGCTTATGGTATTGATTGTAGCCCACAATCCTATTTATATTAGTGAATTTAAATTGTTGCAATCGGTATGGGACAAATTACCAACATGCCTAGGCAGCCGCGCAGGCTAATTTTTTTTGGCAAAAATATATATATATTTTAAAAAAAAATTAAAAAATTTTTCGGCCGCCCAACCGACGCCCAGCCGACTGGACCGCCCCATAGGGCGCCTAGGTCCAAAGCGGGGCAATTTCTAGTAGGCGGCCGCATACTAGAACACTGGGTTCAGCAAGTTGTAAATGACCCGGCAGATGAAGAAAATGAGGACGTTAGTGAGATTGTTAAAGATTCTGAAGATGAAGAAGATGAGGAAGAACAACCTATAAGGAAGAAGAGAAGAAACAAAAGATTAGTGTAGTACTATTAACGCTCTGTTTATCTACCAAATACTCAAGTTTTCAATAAAAAATTTATTAAAAAAGGAGGCGTACACATTACTACACACATGTACAATTCATCAAACGAACAACTGGTCTGCTGGCTTCATTGTAAGCATAGCGTTGAGATCAACGCTGCCGTATTTCTTCCAAATTTCTTCCGTCCACTCTACGCTGCGAAACCACATTCTATGAATATACCAAACATAATCCCGAAGCTTGGCTTCCTTATGGTACGAGTTGTGCTGCAGTGTCGCGGTCCACGACTTCCTCGTTGGATTCAGAGCGTATCTCACTAGAAAGACTATCGACACTACAAGCTTTGATGGCAGAAATTAGAGCATCTCGTACGAGGTCAGCGCCATCTCCATGAGGAGGAACCACATATTCTCCTATTCTGTCATTGTCGCCGTGATTGCCTTACCTCCCTTTGCAGCGCGGAGGTACATGACGAGGAAGTGGTGAGACATTTGCAGCTTGAGGTTTAATCCTACAATACGTAAAACTTCCCATTCCAAACGAATAAAATCTTGCCTTATGATTGAATCATCGGTCAGGGCTAGAAAAACGTTAAATTCCGGCTGCTTAGCCTCCTCGTCGTTCTTGTTTGCCAGCATCAAACAAGTGAGCCCAACCTGTGTGAACATCAGTTTGTCGATGTCATTTTCCGACAAATAATGGCCTAGATAACCAATCGCCAAATATAACGTCTCTTGCTTGATTCCAATTGACTCGCTTCGACCGACAAGCCAATCAACGCAAGTGTAACATGCCCTTTTGCGTTGTGTTGCCTTTTCTTCTTGTTGTTGGAGTCGAATTCAGTAATTATCAATTAAAGAGACAAGAATTGAAGGTGTTGACGAAGAACTCTCCACGGTGTGGATGCGACAATCTTATTTCTTGGTGCTAGAATTAGAATGCAAGAATGAATGGAGGAAAAGAAAGGGGGCTGAATTATAAAAAGAGGGTGTCTCGGCCTTCCAAAAAACGGGTATCTAAATCCCGCTTTTTGGAAGGTCAAATACCAGTATTAAGGTTATTAATGTCGATCACTTTACCAAAAAGTAGGATAACGAACTCCCACTTGTTGGAAGGTAGGGATTTATTAAAAAATTTCAGGTGTGAGATGTTATGTATCGGACAATATTTCTTCGGGCATGATTAGAATTCGACAGCTAAGAAATATTGTCCGGTAAATAAAGTCACATAATAGAATATTTCTGAGGGATTTACTCCCTATTTTTAAAAGGAGTGATGTTAAATTTTTTTTGATAACATAGGGAACCTAACGAGATAGGTAAATCTAATGTCTTACTGCAATAACCTACAAATCACGGTAGGGATATAAGTCATTGTTTACAAACCATACATGAGAGCCTCATGTCGGGCAGATTCAAAACATTTGAAAGCAATTGTAATCTTAGCTAAGTTCGAGAAGTAGGTTGCCCTATTATGTTGCTCTTCATCTTGTCCGAATTATCGCTTAAGCCGCTTAAAAACCTGCTTGAGTGAACGAATTTGCTGCTTAAATGCTGAACAAACCCTAGTGCATGATCCGACTAACGCTTTCACCCACAGATAACTAGTCCTGTCAAATTACAAAAGGAAAGTAGTCGACAAACAAAACTTGCCCATGGGGCTCCTCAATTAATAAGTGAAGTTCTGCACAGAGCAAAACTCGGATCTTTTGCTTGGATAGTGCAAATGAGGAAGAGGGCGATGGGGAAGAGAAAACGAGGAGTAGTGAAGGAGAAGAGAGTGGCAAGGAATCAGAAAATGATTTTCCCTTTGCTTTTGGCTGCCCTTTGCTCGAAACCTTGTAATAGAAAGTCCCTCATCAAGAAATGCTTAAAAAGATTGTTTCTTTCTCTTCCCTGTCTCCCCTTGCCTCCAATACTTTCATTGCTTCCGTCGCTTCTTAAATTCGAGTAAGTGGAATCTGGGTTTTCTGAAATTTTACCATTTTTCGCTCTAAATGCTGTATCTTTTGTTTTACGTGTTAATTTGTCTATGCCGTTACTAGTGAGGTCTTACCTATATGGCTTTAGATACTTCTATTACCATATGTTCGTGATGTTTGAAAGATGAAAATCTCATGCTGATGCATGCTATTCTTTGTGTAAATTGATCAATTTTATAACATTTGTCAAGCTTGAATGGTGTTGTGTCATTTTTTGTTTTCCTATTTAACAGTTGTGTCGAGATTGTGCGTGAAAGTTTGGAGTTTATTGGAACAGCATCACTATCATCTTTTGAGATGAATGAAACGATTGCTTTGGACGATCAAACAGTGAAGGGCTTAATATCTCTGTTGGGGAGCTCCGAAAGGGAAATAGGGATTGTTGCCTGCAATTCTATGTTGGATTTGTCTTCGACTTCGATTGGACGAGAGCGGCTTCTTGAACTTGATGGAATCCTGAATCTTCTGTGAGCATTTTTTGTTTTCTGGAATCTGGATAACATTATTTGACGTTTGAAAGATGGATGATTTAGACGTCCAAATATAAAGCCACGTATTTCAGGGTTCTAGTACTGATATTGCCAGACCAAGAGAAATATCAAAATGTTTTAGGATCTGCATATGCTTGCTAGAAGTTTTTATAGTTTTTCATGTGAAGATATGAATGTAGGTAGAATGTAAACATGGCATGTATGTTTAATGTGAGTTGCATGAGAAGTTTTCTTCTCAATGCTGGTTTCTCTTATTTAACATCTTTCAGGTTTTGCTTCATTCAGGAGTCAGAATCTTCAGATAAAGAAATTGCTCTATCTGCTGATATGACATTGTTTGAGGAAGATGAGTTTCTGGGTTTGATCCTTCAAGGTGCTATTACTCTTATCAACTCCTCCACGATTGAGCAGCTTCAACAAATTCCAAGGGAGCTTTCTGAAAAAATTTCAGTTCGTTTGAAAAGACTATGGGGACGAGTACGTAAACAGAGGTTGAGTAGGTCTTCTGGTAGATCCGATCCTGGCTACTGGTTTAGCCGAAGGAACATCGGAATGAATACTTTAGCTGAAAGTGTTTTCAGAATGTCAATAAATTATGATCGGCATCCCCTCAGCCTGCTAGATTGTGAACGTGTTCAGAAAAGCATTTTTTGTTTTGAAGGAGTTGGTCTTGAGCTATTTTTATCAGAAATCTGGGAGATGTCTCCTACAAAGGTGAGGAACGGATCAATGGTTTCATTACTGCACGATGGTATTTTCAGTCCTTTTATTCGGCATCTTGTTCACAAAGATGGAATGCTTTCCTTTCTTTCTCCCATGCTGGAAAGCATTGTTTCTTGCCCTGCTATTAGCTCAGATGAACTGGATATTGTCGATGTCATCGGGGAAATAAAGGATCAACTTGGTTCCCCCATAATATACCGACAAGATATTCGTGTCATGAAAACACAAAAAGAAAAAGAGTTGCACTATTTTCAGGAGGAATCAAGTTCTGGCTTCTTATCTGCTCCTTATGTTTTTAGTACCAATGATATAATAGAATGTGAAGAAGCATTCAGAAAGGGTTACTCAATTGCTCTTCGTGGCCTGGAATTACGAGATCATAGTATTGCTGCTATAGCAGACGTGCTAGCATCCTTATTCGGCCAGCCTTCAGTTGGTGTTAATATGTACCTCACTCCATCTAATTCACAAGGCTTAGCACGTCACAGTGATGATCACTGTGTCCTTGTATGCCAACTTATTGGTTCGAAAAAGTGGAGTATATTTCCGCGTCCCCAATCTCATTTGCCTCGTCTGTATGAGTGTTTGGATACTTTACAAGATGCAGATGGCCGAAAAGGAAAGATCGACAGTTGCCAACAGTTCCTTCTGAACGAGGGTGATATTCTGTATGTTCCGAGAGGCTTCCCACACGAGGCAAAAACAGAAATAGACCATGAAAATGGGATGGACACTCCTGGATTCTCCTTACATCTGACTTTTGCCATTGAAATCGAGCCGCCATTTGAGTAAGTGTATCTATGTAATGCATCATAGATCGTGTTTCTAAATGTTGGATGACCAGAAAAAATTATGATGCACAGACTCTTCGTACGCAGATCAGTTAGTTCAACTGAATTGTTTTTTTTATAACGTAGGGAACCCTACCGAGGTAGGTAAACCAACGTCCTACTGCAATAGCGTGCAAACGACGGTAGGGGTAAAACACACTTGACAAGTTATATGTAAGTTATATGTGACAGGCTCATGTCGTTTAGGATATTTGAACCCGTGATCTTTGTGTTCCCATAATCACTAGGTCAACCCTTTTTTTGACAGTCGTGTTACGTGTTGCTTGTGTATTGCTTGCTTGCTTTCTTATTCTTGTCCTAACACAATGCTTATTATAGGTGGGAAGGTCTTATGCATGTTGCACTGCATACATGGGACATAAAACAAGGAGCAACATTCCCCAAATCAGGAGAGTTTGCTTCACGAAACCAGTATTCAGCAACCATGAAGCTATTGCACATTGCAATAACATTAATCGCCGCTATTGATCCTGTCTTCCGCAAGGCCTGCTTGGTTGGTGCCAATCCATTCCCTCCACATACAAAAGCTCGTCTCATCAACAACCAGAGAAAAATTTTCGGCGAGATGTTCGACAAAATTACCAATGACACCAAGTTTTCACATGCCTTTGAACACTTAGAAGCCGCCATCCGGGGAAAAAATGACCCCCTCGAACATCTCAGATGGATGAACCATTTGATTGCTCCACGCGAGAGTTGGACTGTTTCATCAATGGATAGCAGTCGGTGGTTTTCTGTCTTGATTCAGGACAAGGATGCTGCTGAAGCTTCTTTCATGGAAGTTAAGTCTAGGTTCTGCAATGAAGTGGAGTTTGAGGATGTAGAAAATCATTACAGAGCTCTGCTCGAGAGGTACAGGAAGGTGAGGAAGCAATACTGTAATGGTATGCTTTCGCTACATTCTGCTGCTCTTCATAATGAACTTGAGATGACTTAGAGATCTGTAGAAGAGGGGTGGCCATTTGGATTCCGAATTCCGAAATACAGGGCATTCCGAATTTCGAAATTTTGAATTTCGAAATTTCGGATTGTAATACGAAATGGATCGGGATTGCGATTCGACTTCCAAAATAATTTCGGAAAGGATCTGAATTCTGACCGAATTTCGAATTTTGGATTCCAAATGCCCACCGTAGAGCTACACAGGATTTAGAGGAACTTACTACCAGAAGGTGTTGAAACAAATGAAAACTCGTTTGAATTGTTTCAGCTGTATCCCACAGGGGAAAGTCATAAAAACTAAAATGGTCATAATTATGTATTCTTTTTCGAAGACTTCCAGAAATAAAAAAATTTCACCGGTTCATTCAAGAATCCATTCCGGAACAGGATCAGCATTTAGATTTTGTTATGGGTAAGTATTTTGCAAATTACCCAACAAAAAAATATTTTACAGGGTCGTAATTTTTTTAGCGTTAACGGTGACAAATTTTAATTTAAACAATTGAAAGTTGTCGAAAATAAAAATAAGCATTTGGAGAATTCTAAGGTCTTCCACTTTCTACTATTTTTTTTTACCTTTTTGATAGGTTACATGCACATTTTTAAAATAAGTACAACGTAGTTCTAAAAGGTGTTAGGGTAATTTTTGAGTGATAAGGGTTTGGTTAACGTAGGTGGTCTACGTGGTCATATAACCGGCCTAAGAGAGCATCAGTTGACAGGACGGAGGGTAATTGTCATCTAGAAGAGAACTAACAATTAGTATTTTTTATTTTTTGGAATTTTTATTATGTATATTTCAGAAAAATCAAAAGTCTAAAGGCCTGTTTTGCGCGACGTGCTTTTGATTCTAATTGTGCTTATAAGCACATTTTAAAATAAAATTAGTATTTTGCGTAATACAAGTACTAGTGTTTGTGTTTTTTTTACAACCTCTCTCTTCTTAAAAATAAGCACCTCATGAGATGCTTTTTTCCCTTCTTAAAAATAAGCATGACATTTCTCTAATAATATTCAGATCTAAATATTTTTATGACCAAATTAACCTTGTCTAATATACTTTAATTAAATAGATTAAGGTTATTTTAGTAATCTAATTTTTTTTATAAGTAAGATTTTATTGATTTGTAAATATTTACAAGTATGTGTATTTACAATTTTGTCCCGTCTCCTCTAACCAGG
>JAOYMZ010066406.1:0-12562 GCA_025802335.1 Pinguicula primuliflora
CTTAGTACCTGCAAGGAACGGAATGATGGATTGAAATTCAGAAGACACTGACGCTAGAGGAAGTCCCCGTTGGCTGCCGCAGAAGACTGACTATCCCTAGACACAGTTGATTGCACACCCCCTCCGAGCATTTCCCCGACCAGAGTCGAATACATGGAAGCCGTCCGATTGCTCATAGGATTTTACTTTGATTTATTCTGGCGGATATCAGAGTAATCGAAGTCAGGCTTCTGCGTTCGATAACGCTCAAAGAACCATGTTCGAGCGACACACTCATGGAGGAATCGAGTGGGCGGCATTTGCCGTTGGTTGTGAAATTTGAGGCAACGCAAGCCGAGTACGCAATGATGAATCAGATAGCCATCACGTCTCAATCCGATAAACTGAATAAGTTACAAACAACGATGACTTCTTGGGTGAAAGAGACTACCCATGAATTAGGTTAACGGGGACGGTAGCCCAGAATAATTTCAAGGTGAGGAATCACAAAATTAGAATCCAGAATCGACCGAGAAAAGATGGAGCAAAGCTTTACCGCAGAAATCAATGGAGGGCTGGAGGAGATAAGATTAAAAAAACAAGAAATTATCTTACCTGGAATGAAAATGATGAACAAACCCGAAAGAGTTGAAGGAAAAGAGAGAGTAAACACAATGGTTGAAGGAAGGGAAGAAGACCGGAAATTCTGGATATGGATAGAGGGTAATGATTGTAGTTTTACGGTGGATCCGAGTGTTTTATAATAAAGGAAAGAGCACTGCTATATGTACTACAACAAAATCGAAATTTTAAATATAGTGAAATGATGAAAATACCCTCACTACTAAGCACAGCAACACAGTCATGATATGGGGTATTTCCGTGTTTTTGCTATGATTCGGTTTATAATTCGGTTGCTTTTTGGGCCAAACAGCATTTCTCTAAAGGGAAATGCTAAACCGACAAACAAGAAATCGAAAATGGAGAACAAAATGAGGCTAAATTACCCCTGATCCTGACTGTATTTCTGTGTTAAGTGAGGGAATAATTTCGTCATTTTGCCTCATTTCAGTTTAAAATTCGGTTTCGTGTTTGTTTGTCTAGCATTACTCATAATAAATAACGCCTCCTTCAGTGTTGTTAGATATAAACCTTAATCACTCAAAAAACCGAATCAAATTGATTGTTGAGAATAATCCAGTTTTTTTATGAAACCTACCAATCATGTGACTGTGGCTGATTACATTTTCAAATCATCCTAGACTCATTTGTGAATTACTGTATGCATTTAAACCGCCGTGAAGATTAAGTATTAGTAGATAGCACACAGGAGTAATCTGTCCTCCAGCTGCAGTGCGACAAAATATCCTAAGCACTTTTGTAAATAGGCCTTTAACTTTTTAACCTGTGCAATACAATCCATTTTCTTACTAAACAACATTTCCAAATCAACTGCAATTAACCAAAGTAAACACATTCATAGGGTATAACATGTGGTGTATCCTAATTAACAAGATTCTGTTAGGCTGAACATCCAGGGAGCCAAATAGCTGCCACAACAATGATGGAATATGGAGAAGCCAGCACATAGATAATAGATAAGAAAGGAATGAATAGATAAGAAATGATGGATCATTCTTGTATGGGATTGGATTATGGCTGCAAAATCCAATTCCTTGCCTTACTGGTTGTACATTAAAAATGCTACGGTGACATAATATTTTAGAATAAAATTATGTCACCGAGCTAAACGATATTTGGTTTCTCTCTCCAGACCTATAAATGGAGAACACACCGTCTCTTCCGTCTCCCATCTATTCAATCTCGACTGTGTAAGAGAAAAGGAAAACCCAAATTGAACCTTTTTTCGTTCAGATTTGAATAGAAAACTCCAATCGAATCCAGATGAAAACATGTGAGCCAACTTCTGAACTTCCGCTAAGGTTACAATGTAAGATGCTCATGAATCTCCTGCACGGTTACAATGTCTTGAGGTAGAGTTATCAAACCATTTTCTTCTTTATAAAGGAGTTTCGGTTAAAATGTGAATTAATTGTTACCGTGTGAGAGTTTTGATGTTAGAATTACAGTGTAAATGAAAATCCCAATTGAACCCTTTTCTTCCTTCATGTTATATTTAAAACTGTAGTATGGGGTGAGTCATAGCTAATAAAAATAACTTATACCCTACATAAATAATCTAAATCTCTACGATGTCTACCGATAACAAGCATTTGATTCTGTTCACTTCCTTACTGCATAGAATCCTATAGATAGATATAATCCCAACATAAATGAACCACGACAAAATTGGAAAATGATAAGCACAACAAGCATATACTCCAGAAATTTCATGACCCACATTACGAACATGGATGAGCTTCGAAGGTTCCGTCATTATTGATTACAGTGTAAGCAAAATAAACTGCCACCAGAGATAACTTCAAATGCAGCGTCTCTTTTACACATACCAACAAATGCGAGTCAATCGATCCCCATGTATTCTCAAGCTTCAGCTCCAAGTCAAGAAGAAGACTGCTTGAATTGGAACAATTCTGCAGTCAGTTCCTATTA
Source organism: Pinguicula primuliflora (assembly GCA_025802335.1). Taxonomy (NCBI): domain Eukaryota; kingdom Viridiplantae; phylum Streptophyta; class Magnoliopsida; order Lamiales; family Lentibulariaceae; genus Pinguicula; species Pinguicula primuliflora. Next base: position 2,554 of record JAOYMZ010066406.1, read on the forward strand.
TACTAAGAGAATGCATATGCTAAATGAATGGAATTGAATGGAAGCATACGAGCCAGATCCCTGAATCCGACCCTCCTGAAGAAAATAGGTACCTTTACCTGGCGGATTATGCAAAACAAACTCTCAATTCGAGATAATCTGGCACAAATCGGGTTTACCTTGATGACGGATCGTTGCCCACATTGTAATTTGGCTTCTGAGAATGCCAGTCACCTATTCATTTCCTGTTCGGCCGCTTTACCTATCTGGGCGAAGATTTCTCTGTGGTTGGGTGTTCCACAGATTCGTAGTAATGCAATTGAAGAGTATTTCCGAGAGTTGCTGACCAACATTTCCAACCCAGGAAGAACGACTGGAAATGTGTTTGGCAGGTGACATGGACAAATGGTAACGCGGTAATTATGGAGAAATATTAATGCTGATTTTTTTTGAACCAAAAAATAAGGATAAAAAATGGATAAAGTGGAGACCCCATACTTTATCCATTTTAATAACGTAAGAAATCGTATTAAGATAGCTAAATCCAACGTCCTATTGCAATAGTCTTCAAAGTACGGCAGAGAGATAAGCAATAAATGATAAGTCATATGTGACAGACTCATGTCGTCCCCATTCTGAATGGGTAAATCACCCCGAGCTGAAGACTTAGTGCAATGTAAAGCATTCTATCCACTATTGAAATTAAGCTGGCAGCTAAGAACCTGGGCACCACCTCATACAGCTGCATGTCCGAGAACGAGCCTGATAGAGTCTCTTTAGCAAGACGATCGACCATCAGGTTATTTGATCAGGGAACGTGTTGGAGATATACTACAATTTAACATAAAAACGAGAACTTATCAAAACTGCTTTCAACGTTGTGCCATGGCCGTCACCACTACCTTAAAAGTGAATTCGGCACAACCGTGGTGCTAATTGTCTAACCGTTGGTCGCTCCCGAAGGTTCACACAGCAATTCCTAAACACGTGCACTCGTGGTCGAAAGATAGAGAAGACACTAACCCTTGCTCAAACAAAAACTTGTAGAGAACAATATTTTTTGTGTAGACGGCTACTGTGTTCAACGTGTCTAGAACCCTAAAAAACAACAATAATTATAGATGAAGATTACAAGAGTTTGTTTCCCACTTAAACACGATCTCTTAGAGTCCCAAATGTTCCGAAAAATGCCTACACGTTTTAGCCCACTATTATAATTCTTTCTTCACAAGTTAAAGAGATCAAAAAATTTATTTCCGCAAAAAGTAAATTTTCCATGACCCAAAAAGATAAGATGATCCACAAAAGGATAGCGCGTGGACCGGATCGGTGCGTGCATGGACCGAACCGGACCACGTCAAGCGGCGGCAGTGGCGCGCACGTGTGGGCCGAACCCATCCCCTCAACAACTCTACATAAACCCATTGGAAGGTAAATGTATTTAAATCCATCTTTCCTCTCGTCTCTAACCGGTATGGGACAGGTTTATAGCCTTTCCAAGGCATTAGCCTTACAATCCCCCACAAATGACTTGGAAAGTCAAAGGAAGAGTTATATACTTAAATGTCAATATCTTTTGATTTGAATTGACAAGTTGTGATGTGACATTACAATACTGCTCAGTGAGTAAGTGAACTCATGAGTGAACTAAGTCTTGAACTCAGAACTAAACCTTGAACTCATTTGGGCTTAGGACACTAATCTCACATCACATATACAATTCTTTAGGTATACATACTCCACGATACTACTTCTTGTGCTCTATTTTCGCATACCTTCGTTTCATGAATAGTTTAGAAAGATGGACTAACATCTTTCATAGAAGGCAGCCAACCTTCACATCCATTTAGGTGACTCACTCGCCCCCACATATGGAAGGGAGTCATTAAGAGCCTTAAGTTCATCCTTCATTTCACAGTACTGCTCTCTACCCCCACAGATGGGAAGAGACGTCTGCCTTTGTCAATCACCGCCACATGCCGGGAAGATGAATGGTACCATTTACCAGTTGCATTCACAGATGCACATCCACCCTCAATCTCCCTGGTATCCAGAGGTTGGAAAATACTGCCAGTTGCATAACCTGATGCGTATCCACCCTCAAACTCCCTGGTATGCAGAGGCCGAAAAATACAACCAATTGCATCCCCCGATGTGCATTCAGTGTTCGAGAATGCATTAGGCGACCGCAAAGCATTTTCGGATCTCAAAATGCCCAGGTCGTCTAGGTGGCACTCAGCCGGAAGGAGAATTTAAAAAAAAAAAAAGCTGGCGGCTGGGCAGCCGCTTAGCCGGGCCACCGCCCAGCCTCGATTCGGGGTGGCCAGGCCGAATTGGCCGCGTAGGCGGCGAATTCTCGAACAGTGTGCGTATTCACCCTCAATCTCCCTAGTATGGAGAGGCCGAAAAACACTATCAGTTGCAGCCCCTGATGTGTATCCACCCACAACCTCCCTAATATGCAGAAGCTGAAAAATACTACTAGCTGCATCCTCTGATGCGTATCCACCCTCAACCTCTCTGGTCTGCAGAGGCCGTAAAATACTAAGTATGACTCTTGATCCCCACACACAGGGAGAGCCAACTCCATCATAATATGATTGTTAATTCTCATCTATCGATCCATCAAGTCCCTCTAGCTCGAACTACCCAGTACATGGGCTATGGATCCTCTTGAAAAACAATCAACAAAGTTATGCTAATAATCCATGATAATAAAATGTAATTTCCACACACGGAAAAATTATGAATCAATCAACAAAAGCATAACTCATCAATAGCATGGAAAAGGAAAGACAGATCAACAAATATTCAGAAAACAGTACGGTTCCTGAATTGCAGCCTGCAGGGCTATTCCTCTAGCTGAATCAAGAACCACTCTTCTCGATAGTCCTTTCGTGAAAAGATCCACCAAGTTTTTCTCGGATCTCATGAACTCCAAAACAAGTACTCCATGCTTCAGTAGTTGCTTAATAACTCCATGTCGTAACTGGATATGTCTCTTCTTTCCATTGTAGACACTACTCTTAGCCATTCTGATGGCTGCATGTGAATCACAATGAATAGACACCAGGGATGTCTTTTCCCCCACATCGGCAGGTCAGACAGTAGATTTCTCAGCCACTCTGCCTCTTGTCCAGCTAACTCAAGTACAATCTGTTCTGACTCCATGCTCGACCGAGCAATACATGTCTGTTTTGCAAATTTCCAAGATACAGCTCCTCTTTCCAGAGTGAAAATATATCCACTAGTGGAGCTTACTTCATCATTATCAGCAGTCCAGTTTGCATCACAATATCCTTCCAGCATTTCCGAAAACCAGCCATAATGCAGGTGCCCGTCCATTGTACCTCTCAAGTACCTAAGAAGAAGACGAAGAGTAGTCCAGTGATCATCACTAGGACAATGAGTGTATCAACTCAGTCTGCTTATTGCACAAGCAATATCAGGACGTGTGTAGTTCATCAAAAATATAACAATTCCTATAACCATTGCATATTCTTCTTGAGACACTACAGGGCCCACGTACTTTATCAGGTGAACAGATGAGTCATGTGGAGTTTGCACAGGCTCAACTTCATAGTTATCAAATCTTTTGAGCACCTTTTCAATATAATGTATTTGACTCAAAGTAATCCCATTTGGGGTCCTTCTGATCTTTATGCCCAAAATGACATCTGCCTCTCCCAAATCCTTCAACTCAAACCTGGATGATGGGAAATTCTTCGTTGCATTTATTGCATCCATACTTTTACTGAAGATCAACATATCATCAACATAGAGACATATAACAACATAGTCTGATCCAAACATCTTCGAGTAAATACATGTGTCAGAGGCCTTTACTACGTACCCATCACCAATCATGGTAGAATTGAACTTTTCATACCATTGCAAAGGTGTTTGTTTTAATCCATAGAGAGATTTCAGAAGCTTACATACTTTGTTCTCCTGTCCTTCAACCACAAACCCTTCTGGCTGAGTCATGTAGATTTCCTCATCTAGATCTCCATTCAGAAAGGCTATCTTGACGTCCATCTGATGTATAAGAAGATCACGCAGAGAAGCCAGAACAATCAATATCCTAATTGTTCCAACCTTCATCACGGGAGAAGCAATATCGAAAAAGTCAATTCCCTTTTTCTGGGTAAATCCTCTTGTTACCAGTCTTACCTTAAACTACTCAATTGACCCATCTGGTCTCATTTTCTTCTTAAAGATCCACTTCATGTAATAGGCTTTCATCCTTTAGGTAACTCAACCAATTTCCAGGTCTTTTTCTCAATCAAGGAGTCAAGCTCACTTTTTATTGCCTCCCTCCAGAAATTAGCATCCACTGAATGAATAGCTTCATTATAAGTCTGGGGATCATCATCAATCATGAAGGCACACAGTTGATGCATACTTGTAGGGTCAGATACTTCAGCCTCTGTCAGATAGGAGGTGATAAAATCAGGTCCAAAACTTGTTTCAATTCTCTGCCTCTTGCTTCTTCTAACTTCGTTGACAGGTTGTACTTGTCTGAGGACTATTGATGATGAGCTTGGCTCTTCTGATGCACCTATAGCAGCATGCTCATGCGAGCTACGTTTTCCAAATGGGGAAATGTTCTCAAACAATTCTGCATCCCATGATTCCGTAATAGTGCGATTACTCAGAGCTATAAATTTGTAAGCAGCACTATTTCCTGCATACCCAACAAAGACGCAATCAAATGTCTTGGGACCAGTAGTAGTCTTCTTAATGTGAGGAATACCCACTTTCGTCAAACACTCCCACACTCGAAAATAACTCAGATTTGGCATATATTCCTTCCACATCTCATATGGAGTCTTGTCAAACTTCTTGTGAGGTACGCGATTTAGTATATGACCGGATGTAAGAATTGCTTCCCCTCACATGTCCTCGGATAACCCAGAGCTCAAAAGCATTGCGTTCATCATATCCTTGAGAGTCCTATTGTTTCTTTCAGCTACACCATTCTATTGAGGCATGCGTGGAGCACTTACCTCATGCACTATCTCATTCTTCTCACAGAATCTCTTCAAAGGGATGAAACCATATTCACCTTCTCTATTAGATCTCAATTTATTAATCTTTCTCTCCAATTGATTTTCTACTTCCGTCTTAAACCTCATAAAAGCATCCTCTGCATCATTCTTTACCTTCAACAAATATACTCTACAATATTTGGAATAATCATCAATGAAGATCACATAATAGTGATGCCCATTTCTACTCCTCATATTCTTAAAGTCTGCGAGATCAGAGTGTATAAGATCAAGAAGTTCAGTCTGTCTCTCGATAACTACTTTGAATGGCTTTTTGTAATGCTTTGCTTCAATGCATATAGCACATTTCGAAAATCTAGTTGTGTCCACTGAGGGTATTAGAGACTTCGTCCTCAGTGTCATCATTGAGGCCACATTAACATGTCCTAGCCGGCCATGCCAAATATCAACAGACTCAATCAAGTAAGCAAAAGTATGTATTTTATTAGCCTCATCAGAAAGTACATTCAAAATAAATAGTCTTTGACTTAGATAGCCATTTCCAACAAACTTCCCATTACAAGATAAAACTAACTTGTGAGCTTCAATCACTTGTTTAACTCCAGCCTTGTTAAGGAGACCTCCAGAGATTATGTTGCGACGCAGAGATGGAACATACAATACATCAGTGAGAGCAAGAGTCTTCCCTGATATGAGTTTCAACACGACCTTTTCATTCCCAAGAACACCAGATATACTTGAGATTCCCATATAGCATTGTTGACCTTCTTTTGCTTCTTCAAACTCCTAGAAGAGCTCTTTGTTGGTGCAGAAGGGCCTATTTGCTTCAGTGTCCACAATCCAATCAACCTTATTCTCGATTAGGTTCATCGCCACAATTGGGTCAACATCATCCTCATCATCTTCAAGAAGGTTGGCCAGAGCGGCACTAGGGCGATTCCTCTTCTTTAGAGTAAGTTTGCGCTTTGGGCAGTTGTAGGTCCTATGTCCAGGTGCATTACAGGAAAAGCAAATTAGTTTAGAATCATTTCTTTAGAATCTCGGCATCTTCCTTCGCTGTTTGAAACGATCAGCCATTTTCTTGTTGCCTCTTGCATCTTGGGACTTCGTGTAGGGGTGATCTGTTTTAATGAGATGAGTAGTAGAGAAATCAGTAGAAACATAATAATTTTTATCCTTTAGACGATTAGCCTCTTCGGTCCTCATATGACTAATAAGCTCTTGCAAAGTTAAATCACTCTTCTTGTGTTTCAGATGGTTTCTGTAGTCAGTCCAAGATGGCAAAAATCGTTTAAGCAGGGCGTTAGCCTGAAAGCCCTCGCATATCTTCATCCCTTCATTAAGAACATCAGCACACAGATTCTCATAGATATGAACTTGATCCATAATAGGCTTGTTTTCCTCCATTCTATAGGCGAGCCATTTCCAACAACATACTTTTTCTTCCCTGCATCATCAACACAGTATTTTGTCTCTAGGGCATCCCAGATGACCTTTGCAGATTTGTGCACAACGAACAGATCGAACAGATTGTTGACCATATGATTGAGGAGATGGCCACAAACAGTCTTGTTTTTTTTTCGAACTTCCTTGTAACTTCGGCATTTTGACCAGCCTCGATCTCATTTAGAGGCCCCATAATAGCAGGCACCATAGTAGTCGTTAACTCATGATCAAGATCTAGGACTTCGAAAAATATCATCAATTTCTTAGACCAGCGCTTAAAATTACTACCATCCAGAGGTTCTAGTTCGACAAATCAGGAACTGAGAGAGAACTAGAAGCCATGATAAATTACAATACGAATCCGCTTTCAAATTGTTGGAGATAAACTGCATTTTATCAGAAAATGAGAACTGATCAAAATTCCTTTCAGCGTTGTGCCCTGGCCGCCACCACTGTCTTGAAAGTGAATTCGGCACAATCGTTGTGCTAATTGTCTAAATTCTGGTTGCTCCCGAAGGTTCATACAGCAACTCCAGAACACGTTCACTCGTGGTCAGAAGGTGGAGAAGACACCAACCCTTGCTCGAACAGAAACTAGTAGATAACAATATTTTTCGTGTAGACGGCTACTGTGTTCAACATGTCTAGAACCCTAAAAGACAACCATATTTATAGATGGGAATTATAAGAGTTTATTTCCCACTTAAACAAGATCTCTTAGAGTCCAAAACGTTCCGAAAAATGCGTACACGTTTTAGCCCCTTTTTTCACAAGTTAAAGACATCAAAAAATTTATTTCCGCAGAAAATAAATTATCCATGACCCAAAAAGATAAAAAGGTCCACAAGAGGATAAATAGTGGCCCAGAGCTGCAGGCGCGTGCGCACACACACACACACACACGTGACCAGACCCGACTGGGATGGGCGAGCGCGCACGTGGACTGGACCAGACCAGAACGGGTCGAGCGACGATGGTGGCGCACACGTGTGGGCCGAGTCCATCTCCTCAACAACTCTATATAAACTAATTCGAAGGTAAATGTATCTAATCCCATCTTTCCTCTTTTCTCTAACCGGTATGGGACAGATTTATAGCCTTTTCAAGGCATTAACCTTACAGAACGTACTCGACCACACCCATTTGGCACACACTCAGCAACTGACGAATGCGCAATAAGAGTGCTTCCTGCAAAATATCTCCTGACTGCCCCGAAATTAGGTCAACAACATACTTACTATCCGTACTGAAGAGAACGTTCGTCAAACCCCATGCATGGAGCAAGGTAAGCCCATGCAGAATGACTCAAAGCTCGATCGAGATGACTGAATATAAGCCTATGAAGTAAGTGAAACCAGTCACCTAGCATGAGATTTAATCGAGTAATATTCTATTGCAAGCTACTTTGGAGGAAGTACGACATACAATCGTATTAGCATGCATGCAAAAGAGGTGTGCTGATGAGCTGAGCTCCGGAGAGGAAACTGGAACCGAAGGGCATGCTCGTTGGATCCAGACACGGTTCTCCCACAATAATGCACTCTGGATCACTCCATGGTTAGCACGAATCATCATCACAAGGTTAGTGTATGACATAAGCTTCCCTTGGAAAATCTCGACATTACCATTTGTCCAAAGCTTCCAACAAGCTACAACAAAGAAGTCTTGCGTAACCAAATTCTCTTGTGAGCCAGAGATATATAGCTCAATCCATTCCTTCACTGATATATGACCAAAGAATGACAACGGTATGTTTGGCAATAGAGATCTCCAAACTTGGGCGCTTCGAGGACAACCACGGAGAGCATGTAATAAGGACTCGTCCCTATTGCAAAAATGACATGCCGGTGTCGTGGAGATCCACCGTATAAAACGTGAAAGGTTTGTCTACAAGCAATTGTGAATGACCTTCCATACGAATATCTTTACCAACTCCGGGACACAAAGAGCCCATACATTTCTCTAGGTTCTATCCTCATGTCGAGAAACGGAGTCACAGAGGTACTCCAATGCTGATTTGGTGGTGAAAGTACCATTGGAGGAAATTGCCATGCTCGCCTATCAACGTCGCCACATTCATTGGGAGAGGGAAGGGAATGAATTTGCACCACCACATTCCTAGGAAGCCATGCAACCATCTGTTGCGCATCCCAAACCCCTGAACTAAGACAAAACAAAATAACCTTGATAGAATAATATTGGGATGGGACGTTTAGAAAAGACAGAGAGTATTTGAGCATCAATGGAAAACCAAACTTCAGTCCAAAAGGATATGGATTGGCCATTGCCAACAACCCACTGGGTGCAACCTTTGATTATATCAAAGCATTTGGATATGTTGTGCCATAAATGGAAACCTCCGAAAAGTCGAATAGTATGATGTGGTGAGCCGTTGGAGTTTAGATATTTGACTGTGAGGATCTCCTTCCATAGTCAACTATCTCTCGAGATAAAACTCCAAACCAACATAAAGGCTTTGTTTACCTGCCGAAAAGTAGTCAACCTAAGCCCACCTAATTCCTTCCTTTGGCAAATAGTATCCCAAGAGACAAGGTGTGATTTATGATTATTGGAGTCACTTTCCCACAAGAAATTGCGGACCTCCTTCTCAAGAGCTTGGCGAACAAATATGGGAAGGGAAATAGATTGCATTGTAAAAGACGGGATGACACATAGAACAGATTTGCACAAAGTAGGATGATCTGCCATGGAGATTTTCTGAGTATTCTAATAGGAGGCCCGGACTTGGACTTTCAAACGAAGGGAATGATGGGTAGATTTTTTTACTCTCCCATGCAATAGCGGCATCCCAAGGTACATACCAAAATGGTGTACTCTACGAATATCGATAATGCCTTCAATATCCTGAAGTTTATGATGAGCAAGTATCGCTAGAGAAATCTCAAGTTAGATATGGCCCACCCATGTCCCATACCACCGCACCACTTTCGGATGAACACCAATCTCAAGTAGAGAAGTGGACTTGCGCATGAGAAAATATTTCTTCCAAATTTATCATTTAAAATCGGTTTGTATGAAATCTTGAGGTTACTCTGACGCACATCAGCACCCAACATACTTGACTCCGAAGGAAAACATAGAAAATGGGGAAAATGACAAATAATAACAATGACCAACCATCTTGAAAAATGACAAATAATAGTAGTTAACAAAATATGCATCATTTTGTTCATTCTTAAACATTTCTTATGCCTCCCCTCTCTTATATAACCGTTTTTGTGTTAATTTCTATCCGTTGGGTGATTTGGTTTATTATTCTAACTGATACATTCATATTTCCATATTGTATTCATTTTTTCATTCATCTGATTTCTGACCTGATGCATTATTTTTTAACTTGATGTTCCAGGCAAAGTTTGATGAGTCAAGTAGACATGGGTGAACCGCACAAGTGGTAATTCATGGACACATGTAACCATAATTTTTGAGTTCCTCTGCTCTAATTCTAATCAATTTCATATGCATCCATTTGCACTTGTAGGTCAATAATGAATTGACGTAGAACGAATCTAATAGTAACGAGTACAACGAATATACCTTTACGTTGTTGC
>JAOYMZ010066417.1:0-12560 GCA_025802335.1 Pinguicula primuliflora
GTCACTTTGCTCCCAAGAATGTAGGACCTGAACTTGTTAAATGAGTAGATCACAGCAAGCATCTCTTTCTCTGTGGTGGTGTAGTTCAGTTCTGTAGCACTGAGCATCCTACTAGCATAAAAGATAGTGTGAAAGAGCTTGTCTCTCCTTTGACCAAGGACTGATCCTATGGCCACATCTAAAGCATCACACATAATCTCAAAGGGTAGGTTGCAATCAGGTGCTTGCATAACTGGAGCTGAAATTAGATGCTGCTTCAGCTTCTCAAATGCAAGTAAGCAATCCTTACTCATCTTGAACTCCACCTTTCTCCAAAAGATGACAAAGGGGTTTAGCAATCAAAGAGAAGTCCTTGATGAATCTTCTACAAAACCCTGCATGGCTTAAGAAACTCCTGACACCCTTGCCTGAAGAAGGGGATGGCAACCTCTTTATAATAGAAACTTTGGCCTTGTCCACCTCCAAACCTCTAGATGACACTTGGTGTCCTAAAACAATTCCTTCCTTCACCATGAAGTGACACTTCTCCAAATTGAGAACAAGCTGGACCACCTCACATCTCTTGAGCACCTTTTGCAAGTTGCTCAAACATTGTTTGAAGGCATCTCCAAACACACTAAAATCATCCATGAAGATTTCAATCGCATCCCCTAGCATATCACTGAAAACTGTCATCATACATCTCTGAAATATGGCTGGAGCATTGCACAAACCAAAGGGCATCCTCCTGAAAGCAAATGTGCCATAGGGACATGTGAAAGTAGTCTTCTCCTGATCTTCTGGGTCCACTATAATCTAGTTGTAGCCACTATAACTATCCAGATATCTATAATAAGCATGGTCTGCCAACCTATCAAGCATCTGATCAACAAAGGGGAAAGGTTTGTGGTCCTTCCTGGTGGCCTTGTTCAGCTCTCTGTAATCCATGCAAACTCTCCATCCAGTCACTGTCCTTGTCTCAATTAGTTCCGCATTCTCATCTACCACAATTGTTATACCCCCTTCTTAGGGACACACTGTGCTGGGCTGATCCAACTATTGTCAAAGATAGGATAGATCATTCCTGCATCTAGCCATTAATGACCTCTTTCTTCACCACTTCTTGCATATTCGGGTTCAACCTCCTTTGTGTTGCCACCACGGGTCTAGCATGCTCATCCAAGAGGATTTTATGCATGCACAAAGTAGGGGACAACCCCTTGATGTCAGCCAAAGTCCAATTGATTGCACCCTTGTGCTCTTTCAAAACACTCAACAATTCGGCCTCCTCATCCATACTCAAGTCACCACTAATAAGAACTGGCAGGTCCGTGCCTTCACCAAGGAAAGCATACTTCAAGTGACTTGGTAGAGCCTTCAACTCAAGTTTAGGAGGATCAATGAGTGAACTCTGCAAGGGAGGTGGTCTTTCATCCAAAGCTAGGAGATCCTTCTTCTTCTTCTTCTTCAATCCTTTGTCTTTCATATGCCTCACATAATGACACACATCAGCTTCCCAAAGGATGTCAGGGTGTTTAGAGGTCGGAAGAATCTCCAATGCATCCTTCATACACCCTAACTCCTCAACATAAGAGTCCGGAATCACTTCCACAACATTGTAGTACTTAAGCTCAGAATTAAAAGATAGGGGCATCTTCAAAGATGGATAAATACTGAAGGTAACTTCCTCATCCTCTACCCTAAGCTTCAACTCACCCCTTCTAAGATTAATAAGCGCATCAGCAGTCAATAAGAAAGGTCTTCCAAGAATAATAGGGACTCCATCATCTTCCACCATATCCAGAATGACTAACTCAACAGGGAAATACAGCTTGTCCACCTTTACTAGCACATCTTCCATAATACCTCTTGGCTTCCTCAAGGACTTGTCTGCCATCTGAAGTGTGATCCCTGTGGGCTGTGGCTCAGCAAGTCCAAATCTCTACAAAATAGAGTAAGGCATCAAGTTAATACTTGCACCTAAATCACATAAAGCTCTAGAAAAAGGATGAGCACCAATAGAACAAGAAATAGTAAAACTCCATGGATCACTACACTTGGTGGGAATAGGAATCTGTCTGCTGATCACTGCAGAACACTCAGCTGTGAGGGGGATAATTCCTTCATCTTCCAACTTCCTCTTCTTGGTTAGAATGTCTTTTATGAATTTAGCATAGGAAGGCATCTTCTCAAAGACTTCAGCAAATGAAATGTTGATTTGAAGCTTCTTGAAGTGAGATAGAAACTTTCGATATTGTTGATCCAAGATCATAGGATAAAGCCTTGAGAGATAGGGGCTTTCTTATACACTTTAGGAGTGATGTGTCCTTCCTCATTTTGCACTTTCTTCCCTTTTCCACCCTTGCTCCTCAAAATCCCACAACCATCCAAAACTTTTTCAAAATGATCCGTGAGTTTTGTTGCTTGATCCAAGAGTTTTGGGCCCAAAGAAGCCTCTTCTCTTGCTTTCCCTTGCACTAGGATAGATGGTTCCTTAGGTTTAGGGACTTCATTGCCAGATCGATGATGAATAACCTTACAATCCCTTGGATTGTTTTTTGTAAAGCTAGGAAGGGTACCCTGTTGTCTCTCTTGCAATTGAGTGGCTAACTGTCCCATGGTGGTTTCAAGCTTTTGTAGAGTCACACTTTGTGGCTGAATAACCAACCCTTGCTGCTGAATGGTGACTTGTTGTGTATCTTGTTGATTAGAAACTGAGATAACTTGCTTGGCAAGTTGTTGCAACAAGTCAGCTGTTTACTTGTTTGATTCCTTCACCTCTTGAAGGATGTCCTCTCCTTGCTGCCTTGAGGGATCAGAGGTGTTACCTTGTTCAAACTTAGGAGCTGGTGATTGTAGAAGATGCAAATTAAGAGCACCTTGTGGGTTGCTCCAAGTAAAACCAGGTGCATCATGCTTCCTAAACTGCCCATGATAGCCACCACCCAGCTGAAATCTCTGTCCTTGAATATAATTCAGCTGCTCGATGTCACACTGAGGAGAGTCCTTGCAATGACTAAACTGGTGCCCTCCTCCACACAACTCACATACTGCCTGAAAAACTAAATAAGCCTGAGGCTGAGGTGTCTGGCAAGCTGCTTCTGCCACTAGTCTATGAGTAAGCTAAGCTACTGTGCTGATAGAGCTGCCAAAGCTGCAACTATACCCTCCTGCTGGTCCACACTGTTGACTCCTGCAACTGCTCTCTGAGAAAGTCTCTCAACTGGCCACTTGTAACAATTTTGGGCTAGTGTCTCTAAAAGACTGTAAGCCAGATTGCAAGACTTCTTCATAAACAAATCATTTGCTGCTGAGTCAACATCTTTCCTTCTGCCATGTTCAAACCCAAAGTAAAAAGATTGAATCTGCCTCCAATGATCTAATCCATGGTTGGGATAACTTCTCAACAACCCTTTAAATCTCTCCCAAGCCTCATAGATATTCTCCTGTGACCTCTGTTTGAAGTTCTGAATCTCACTCAGAATTCTTGTTGTTCGGCTAGGAGGGAAAAAGTGTGTGTGAAATGCCTTCCTAAGCTCCTCCCAAGTAGTCAAAGAATCAGGTGGATGGCTCTGAAGCCACTCTCTAGCTCTATATTTCAGAGAGAAAGGGAACAATCTCAATCTGATGGCCTCTTGGTCAGCTCCCTGTATCTTGATGGTGTCACAAATCTCAAGAAAGGCATTCACATGGGTGCAAGGGTTGCTGGACTCAGCCCCTCCAAATGTAGAATATGGCTGCATCAAGTGGATAGTAGAAGGTTTGAGCTTAAAGTTATGAGCTGCAATGGGGGTCTTCTGACAGGTGGAGCAAGCTCAGCTGCTTCAGGCATGGCAAAGTCCTCCATAGGACGGTCATCAGGGTGTACAATCAAAACTCCGTCCATGTTACCAATAGGTGGATCAATGTCTTGTTGTTGTTCTTCTAACTTTTCTTCCTCCTCCGAATCTGTTCCAAATTCTTGGGCAAGTGCTTGATGTCTTTGAATCCGTCTCCTTTTTGCTCTTTGCTCTCGGGTTGCTGAGTGGTCAATTGGGTTCATAAACTCCTACACAAAACCAGGAAAACCCTTGAGTTCACAAGTGCAAGGGAACTAGAATAACCAAAGCAAAAGATATGATTAAGTTCAACAAAATGAAAACGAAAGCAAGTAAAAAGTTAACAAAGAGAAAGCATTCAAATATAGCATGAGTTAGGGAAGCTACTCCTCGGCAATGGTGCCAAAAACTTGATGAGCACAATATGCAACGCACTTATATGCAAGTATACATAGCCATACAAGTACTAACTTTACTAGTGAGCAAAGGTCATTTCCCAAGGGAGTAGAGCTAACACATGCTTGTTAAATGCAATCCCAGAGTAACCAACATGATTTTGAGATGTCATTACTCTAACGAAGATGAAATACAACTAAAACAACTAAACAACACTTGAAGATAACCCAATGTGATCCAATAGCATCAAAACATCCAAAACACACAAGAACCCAAAACCATCCGAAAGTTCAATGAAGAAACAAACAATGATCTGCGACTTCCAATGGCCCAATTCACAATATTTGAGGATCACAATGATGAGAGAATGCTCAAGGCTTTGGTATATTACCTCCCAATGTACTCATGCCAAAATTCAACCAATCTAATGCCTCGTTTACTTATCTTTACATCACGGGACTTCTATGCTCACCAAGGCTCTTGGGTTAGCACTTGGCTCACTCTAAACCTCAACTTATGGATTTCATGGATCGTAACCTCTTCCAACCATGTATTGGTGACCGTGAGTGCAAATGAACTATCCCTATTGTGACACTACAAGTTAGGGGTGCTATACTCCCAAGGACCGTAGTGTAATTGTGCCCTATGTAGGAGCTAGGTCTTGTGATCTTGTTTCTGACCTAACCCACCTGGATGGAGTGTAAATCCGGGCCCAAACCACACCCAAGTGATAAGCAAGCACAACCATATAAAAACAATGTAAACTAAAACACTTTCATAACTTAAAATGGCATGATTCCAAAGTGAGGCTCAACCGAGCCTTGAACTACAAAGTTAGCTCATAGCACGAGCTAAAACAAGTAAATAAACGGTTCTAATACAAGAAATAATCATAAAAACAAGCGGAAATGAAAAATGGTGGCCAAATATCTCGAATGTGCAACCCCTAGCTTCTCCTTCTTCTTTTCCTTGCGCAGCCAAGAAGCTCCCTGGTCCGCTGTAAATCTGGATGTGTCGCTACTAAAATGACCTCCTCCGCTCCTTAGGGCATTAGTTTGGAGTATTTTTACCTCGGGCTCCCTCGTGTTTGCACTGGAATAGCACACTTAATTCAGGGTTCTTTTAGACATTGTTCCAGTTTAACCACTTCATGTAGTTGCGTCCCAAACCATGGTTCCGCTGATTCAAATCCATCTAGGGTGTAAAGAGAACTTGTTCACAAGCTCAAGGGCTAGCTGCGGTGTGAATTTACCCCCGTGGCCTCGAAGCATACACTGAGATATTAGCAGCAGAAGGGATATATCAGTCAGTTCATGCCAAATGCAGCTGGGTTGCTGTCCTTACTTTAATCTCGTCCATACACGTCCCAAATCGATTGGATTCAAACATGAAACTTGTAGAGGGGTCTTCCATCTCTCTCCTGGTGAAATTACAAATTTTTCCATGCAATTATGGATGAGATATGATTTTTGAAAGGGTAGGCATGTAAATCCAAACTTCTTTCCTAAAATGGTAAGGCTACTTTTTGGAGGAGTGGTTGGCCTTTTCTAGTTCAAGCTTTGACTAATTCCTAACCATGTATATTGATGTTTGAAGTGGTCCCACCGAGCTTGGACTGCAACCATGCTGAGCGGACCATGGGTCCTCTCTTCAAGGGTCAAGGTGGCTCCTTTTAGTTCATGAATGAACCGGTTTTATATGTCTCGGACTTGGCTGCATTTTTGGACGAAAAATCTGCTTAGTCTGGACAAAATTAAGCACAAAATAAATCTCATGTCATGCTTGATCAATTCATATGAAAATATGTAGTGAATTTAAACATGAGTTGCTACAACATAAGACATGTAGCCATTTTATCAAGAAAGTAGAAATGAGTATGTTTTGAGCTAAAATCTTGTGGTTTGGGGAATGAAATGGACTAAAATGAAGCATGAAATAAGCCCTAATTAGGTGTTTATCAACCTCCTCGGCCAAAGGTTTGTACAAAGAAAAATCAAAGCAAACCAAAATCAAAACTTGAGAGAGGAGCACTTTGCTTTTCCTCACTTTTTGTTGCACAATCTTCTCAATATTGTTAGGCCCAATTTCCAAGCCCATTTATATTGCGTTCCTCCTTTGTCCCTTCTAGCAGCTAGAAAGGAAACTTATCTTTTCTGTTTTGTCAGTAGTTTAGGATCCAACTTTCTCTCCATCATGTGAATAGATGCAATGCTCTTTTTCCTCAATCATCTTCAACCTGTCATGTCCCTCTTTGTCCCTTCCAACAGCTAGAAATGAAACTCATCTTTTCTGTTTTGTCAGTAGTTTAGGATCCAACTTTCTCTCCATCATGTGTATAGATGCAATGCTCTTTTTCCTCTATCATCTTCAACATGTCATGTCCCTCATTGTTTTGCATCAAAGAAAGTAAACATAATGAAGTAAGTAACAAACTGGGAGCATAGCCAGTCAAATAACGAGCAATCATGGATATGCGTGTGTAACCTGACCTGTGCCGTAGGGGAAAGCTGAAAATTAGCTCGCCACCTCCGTATATCAAGCATCTACGACAAGTTTTAGGCTTGTTTGTTTCGATTCCACACCAGCAGGAAATGTAACTTTTGCATCTCTTTGCCACCATGTATCGACAAGTTATAGTCTCTCATTTCACATCCACATCAGCAAAGCATTTCCATATAAGATATCTGAGTAGTGGAGAGAAATTTTCCAAAGAAAATGAGAGAAGAGTAAAGGAGGTATTAGTTGTACATTGCCGGAGGTGCTAAGCTAAAGAACTAGCTTATCACCCCCGAAAGAAATAGTTGGGCAATTGGTTAGAACTCCCTCCAGGATCATCCTATGCCTCCTTTTTTCCAGCATTTCCACTCCGCTGCTAGCATTGCTTTCGTTAATAAAACATGGGGTGCCACCAGTGGTATAGATTTTCTGTCGAGAAGTTTTTTGATCTAGCTATTCATGCTTTTCTTTCCTGTAGTAGTTAACTCCAGCAGCTTTCATATATGGGATTACTCCTTTTTTGATTCTCCCACAACCAAACAAATAGCCCAAGGTTTCAAAGATTAGACATCACAGCCAAGTACGAAATCTTTTCAGCTGCATATTTTCATAGTAACATTTTTTGTGTACCTTGGTCGGAGGTGGTTGGTAATGAGCCCAATTCATATGCATTTTTGGGCTCATTTAATTGTAAAAATTTGCTTGAAATCATGTCTTTATTTATATTTTTGTATTGTTTTACTCGTTTTTATTTTAATTTGTGTTAAAGGGCCAAATTCAAGTAGAAGAAGGAAAAATGAGGAAAAAGGCCCAACAAAGTGGCAATTAAAGGCCCACAGTCAAGAAACTTTGTCACCAAGTTTTGACTAGTCACTAGAGGACAAAAGAAGAGTTGTCATTCTTATCCAACACTTGTGTGTACCAACTTTGAGGGCAAGAAGGACATTTCAATTCCTTATCCAAAACCCTAAAATACATCTATAAATAGACCCCTTCTCCACAATGTAACACCTCTCTCTCCCCCTCCATACATTTTCACCCGAAGCATCAAGATTCAAAGGAGAAGGGTTCAGCCACCAGCAGCTTGGAGAGGAAGAGGTGGCTCGGCATGATGGCGCACGACAGTGACACGATGGTGCACGGCGAAGACGGCCATCAGAAGAGGAAGAATCTAGATTTGAAGGGAGATTTCCACCTTTGCATCCAATGAGACCCTCTACTCCCTCTTCAATATGTCTAGGCTCTTTTATGTAGTTTAGTTTATTTTTAATCATGTTTAGTTAGTTTGATTACGAGATTGGACGCTTAGCCCTTGAACTTGATTTGTAAACTTGATTATGTTTCCCCTAAAATCTATTTGGAGTTTCATTTGTGTTTGGTGTATTGGTTGAATGATTAACTTCCTAAGGTTGACTATAGGAGTATAAATTAGGGTTAAACCTAATTAATTGCTACTTAGTTATATTGGGCTAAATGTTCAAGTGATCTTAAGGCTAGAAATAGACGCACCATTCTAATGCAAACTACATTAGGCTAGGAGCATGTTTAGGTTAGCATACAAGGGGTGGGTTAGTGCCTAAACCCATATTTATCTCATAGTTATTCGTTCCCCGAGTTGCTGTTTTATCTTCATTACTATAGCTTCGGTTTTGCTCATAGGAACTTTGGTCAGTCACTTTATTTCATTTCGGCCAGTACCAATTTGTGGCAATCACTTTTGTTGGCAATCAGTTGCTCCTTTACAATTCGACAGTCACTGTTTTATTGGTTTAGATTACAAATGGCTAGTCCCTTGTTTTATTTAAGTTTTGGCCAGTAACATTTGTCCAGTCACTTATTTTGGCCTGTGACATTTTGCTTCGGCCAGTCACATTTCATGAGGCTAGTTTCGGCAAGATTATGTCTTAGGATGAAAAGTGGTAGTCGCTTTGTTCTTAGGATGAAAATTGGGAGTCACATTCTCACTTGGTCCATTGAAATTACGGCCAGTCACTTGTTAAGTTTAGGTTAGTTGCTGTTTTTCTTGCTTCTTAGGTTAGTTTATTTTTTAGTTTTAAAATAAAACAACTCCAAAACGATTATTTTGTGTTTTTGTGAATATAGTTAGGCACTTAAATATTAACTAGTTACTAATCCCACACCAGATTCTTCAAGATCGACTCGGGACGTCTTTACTCTCTATACGAGTCTAGAGTTGTCTTAAAATTATGAATTTAAATGCGATAGGATTGTAACACTACGAAAAATCCTCATCAGTTGCTAATAATCTATCATTTCTCCTCCATGAGAAGTAAAGACGGCAAATGATTCATTATTTGAACCAGGCAGCAGCTGAGGCAACCTGTTTCAAATTCTTCTCTTCACGGATTAGCAAAACATCTGCTTATTTCTCACTTTTAGAAGGAAATACCTGCTACATAGATCCAGCTACAATCTTTTGAGTGTGGAGACCTCTTCTCTCTTCCTGCAGTATCGTTAAGCACCTTGCTGGTAAGGAAGATTCAGAATAAAAATTATGATCCCCGCATATGCACCCCCATTTAGCAAGGGGAACTACAATTGTGTGGGATTTCAGGACTGCTTGATATACTTGTAGATGGCCATGGTGCTCTAGTATTTTATGCAACTTTGCATATGTAGTTTTCTCCTTCCATGGACATTGATACTCTTGCCGAAGCACGATGTAATTAAGAGACCAAGGGACTTCCACCTCAATAACATTGTCACCGTTTTTGATTTTCAAAAGGCATAAGTAGAGTACTTTCAATAGACTGGTGTGGCTAACAGTAGCTGCAGAGAATGCTCCAATCATATGCCCCAGATGATTTCGAATGATTCCCCCATAGCCAATTCTATTATGTCTTGGCGAATACAGCATGATAAAGGTTAGCTTAAGCTTTCCACAAGTTGGAGCTGTCCAGTTTACTTTACTTTTACTTGAGCTCTTTGATTGAGGGAGAACCAATTTTTCCTTGACAGAATATCTCGTTCCATAGAACTAATGCCCTTGAAATTTGTACAGCTCTATACAGCCTCTTGAAGCATATTAGATACCAAGAGAATGACTATTGTAGCAGAGATTTTCACTTCATTGAATTTAACCTGGCATCTGTGCTTCCAAATGCACTAGCTTATAAAGAGAGGGCATACTTTCTGGCAGAACCTCAGAATGGATCCCTCTTTGATAGAGTTCCAGTGAAGAATGCGGCTCTCCAGATCACAAGTAGGCGATACAACTTTTGGATCTTCTTCAAACTTCCTCCAAATTTCCTGGGCAAAGGCTCCCGAGGATAACCGGTTGTCTATGCTCTCTTCCTTTGATTCAGTACAACAAATACATTTTGAAGCCAAACTGATTCTTTTACTGCACACACATAAATCCACTGGTAGAGCTCTCAATAGCGCTCTCCAGACCATGATACAGATTTTCAATTTTACCTTATTGTCCCATAAGCAACAAAATATTTTACTTTTGGGAGCTTTCTATCTCCCTACATCCCAAGCTGATTGACAG
Source organism: Pinguicula primuliflora (assembly GCA_025802335.1). Classification (NCBI taxonomy): domain Eukaryota; kingdom Viridiplantae; phylum Streptophyta; class Magnoliopsida; order Lamiales; family Lentibulariaceae; genus Pinguicula; species Pinguicula primuliflora. The sequence goes on from JAOYMZ010066417.1 coordinate 10,204, forward strand.
CTGAAGTCACCCTCCCAATTAGGGATCCAGATTGGTCTATCACTTCATGTGATTCGTTCAGTGCACAAGATCTTGTCCTGAATAATTGCTGGGAAATTTATATCATCAAAGCACCAATGGTCATCAACTATAATAGATTGAACCAACCGGTTTGAATCTTTATTAGAAATGTATCCTCTAATATCCTGATCAGGAATCCATAAATCGTTCCACCAATTGACCAACTTCCCATCCCCAACTAACCAGAAAGTGAGTGAATGCATCAGATCTTCATCTTCTAACAACTGTCACCAGGAATGAGAGGATTTCCTCAGAACAGTAGCAGTACTGGATGCTCTCTTGGTCCATATTTACTGATCATGTATTGCGCCTACAAGATACATATGATCATATAGAGTAGTTGTTTGCTTATTGACCTCTGGACGAATAAAAATAAGTGGGATATACTAGTGGATAAGTTGTATTTAATTTTATGTCATCTAATAAGAGTAGAATGCAGTGATTTAGTTTGTTCGTTATTTAGACATTTATTTACTTCGATATGTACGTAGTGCATGGTCGGAGTAAGTAATTATTTTAGTTAAACTTGTTCCTCCATTTATTATTATTATTATAATATTTTTTTTCGAGTTCGGGGTCTCCATGGAAATAATCTCCCCACCCTATTGTGGAATGGGGGTATGATTGCGTACATTTTACCCTCCCCAGACCCTGCCTAAGGGAGGGATTTACTGGATATATTTGATTTGGTTTGGTTTTGCACCCACAGAGATTTTCCTTCCATATAGTGCCACCACATTTTCATCAAGGCCGCCATCGAGATATCCTTCAATCTCCTTACTCCCAGACCACCTTCAGACAAAGTAAAGCAAATTTTCCCCCAAGATGTCCAATGCAATTTACTCATATGATTTTGGCTCATCACAACTCTACGTTGCTAGCCACGATATAATCATTCAGTCCAACCTGAGAATTTGCCACAATCATATCATGTTTCTCATGATAATGCTCTTCCTTGTCCAGAAGAATGAACCTCTGATACAGGAGTGTTTGCACACATGACATCAAATGAAGGTATTCTTCATAATCTCACTCTCTCTATTCAGGTATTAATCATGTCATGCTTTGAAATGGCAAATTTTTTGAAGTAACTAATATAGGTGATGCCATTATGAACACTGAAGGAAAACCTTTTCTCCTCAAAAAGGTATTGCTAGTCTCTAATCTTTAAAGGAACTTGTTATCTGTTGGTCAACTTACATCTGATTTTAATGTCCATTGAAAGTTCTCTAATGTTGGTTTTTTGGTTAAGGATCGGAACACTCAAAAGATCTTACTGAAGGGTCTAAACAAGGATAACTTGTACCTGATCAATTCACATGTTGTTGCACTTTTCTCACGAAGATTTCGGGTTACTTTAAGGGAGATATGGCATTAGAGGCTTAGCCATCCCCAGAAAGCAGTTGTCGATCATATGCTCAATAAAAACTTGATAAAAGTTGTTAGTAATAAGGACAACATCTTTTGTGAAAGTTGTCAGCTTGGCAAGCTATCCAAGTTTCCAATTGATCCGTCTGATTCTTGTTCAACTAGATCGTTTTCAGAAATTTATGGTGATTTATGGGGGCCTGCTCCAACTTCATCAATGCATGGTTTTTGTTTTTACGCAACAATAGTTGATGATTTCACTAGTTATGTTTGGACTTTGGATGATACCTCTGAAACATGAATTTGATTTGTTTGCTCGATTTCTACTCTTTGAGAAATATGCCAAGAGGCAATTTGATGCTGATATTAAAATTATCCAAACAGATGGAGGAGGATAGTTAGTTAACCAATAGTTTGCTACTCATATGCATGTTTTTGGGATTGTTCATTAGCTGTCCTGCCTTACACGCCTCAACAAAACGTCATAGTTGAAAGAAGACTGAGGGGACGAATGTACGTCACACTAATGTGCAAGTATACACATTCGTACAAGTAATATCTTACGGGAAGTAAGGGTCATATCCACAGGGAGTAGTCCTAAACATGATCAATCTACGACTCGACTAAATGTAAACCGAAAAATTAAAATGGGTTTTTGAGCTAACTAAGCTAAACTAAATGACATAAAGTAATGATAGTCAAGGCTAACGTTGTCACCCCGCTAGTCTCGAAGATCAGATCACTAAGGAGAATGACAAATGCGGGGAAGTGACCTAAGCCTTCGGTGTGTGGACTCCCTATGTACTCATGCCATCATTAACTAATCTAGTATCTAGCTTACCTATCTTTGCCTCACGGGACTTCAATGCTTACCAAGGCCCTTGGGTTGACTCTTGGCTCACTCTAAACCTCAACTTATGAACATCATG
>JAOYMZ010066428.1:0-28458 GCA_025802335.1 Pinguicula primuliflora
GTGGGTGGGTGGGTTGAGGGGGGGAGGAGTAGGGATAATCGCAAGAAGGCTGCTGGTTTGTCTTCTGGGATAAAGATAACTACACATAATAATATGGTGTGCCTTATTCTGTCGGGGACAGAATCAGAGAAGGGAGCAACGTTGGCAAGCATGTGTTACGAATGGGGAGTAGGTTTTCTTGTTGTTGTTGTATCTATTTATAAAAGAAGATCTTGAATGATCATAATTGTTCCAGCTGTTCTACATCCGAACAGAATAGGAAAAGACTCGCTCTGTTAATGGAAAGACGCAAAATGCGCAGATTATGAAAAGACTACACGTGTAGCATTTTTTTGGATAAGTATTAAAATAGATAAGTAATTTGGGTTTAGGATTTAGGGTTTAGGGTAAGAGCCCGACTGAGATATCCGGGTTTGTTCTTAGCCGTCAGCCATGAATAGAACAACACGAATGTTGTACTTAATACCGATTAGTTGGAGCATGGATGCCTAATTCAGGTTGACCACAAATGCATAGTAGTTTTACTGACTGACGAGTAATTTCCGACTTTGCTATTCGAATATTTAATTATGGCTAAAATATATAAAATAAACTCTAATTACTCTAAGTGACACGTTAAGTGAGTATGAATGGACAAATATGCGTGTGAATACATTAATTTTTATCGGGTGCTAAGGCACTTGTGGGATTGGAGATAATATTTTCAAGTAGATTAGAAACAAAGAGATTTCATTACATACCTCGTAAGAGCAACTTGTCTTGGATGTGAATCAATCACATAGTGTCCCACTCCATCTCCAGTCATCATTGCCTTGGATGAAGATGATGAAAAGGATGATGATGAAGACGATGAGGATGAGGATGATCAGGATGATGACGATTATGATGAAGACGACGACGACGAAGTTGACGAAGAGGACACTGAGGAGGAGGACGACGACGAAAATGAGAACTCTGATGAAGGCAATGAAGACGTTGATGAGTTACCCACCGAATACTCCTAATCATCCAACGATTCATGGAGAGTGCGGTCCCCGGATTCGCGGATTTTAAGGACGAGTCCGGCACTATCACCACCGCCTACGTCGGATTCATGGATGAGTCCGACGAGTGATGGTAGTCAATTTTGGTAACAAACATCTTTAAATATAGGAAAATTTTGTAAATTACGGATAGTTGTATAATTATGAATGCTCTTTTACTTCCAAAAAATTTGGAATCTTATAAAATAAAGTCATCATCATTTGCAAACAATAGAAAACAGAGCATCGTATGTAAATGTGGGGAAATCATAGAGTTGGGTATCACGACGAAATTGATCGTGCTAAGACCGAATAAATGAACGACGACTAGTCTTGTGAGATACGAAACAATCAGTTCACTTTCACGCTCTCATTCTTATAATGTAATGAAGCGATCCTACTGTAAATACCATACAGAAGTGTAAATCTCAAATGAAAATGCATGACCCATCTCTCGATTGTAACGATAGTGTCATAAATTAGCTAGAACTCGGAGTCAAACGCAGCTTCAACAAATATACCAGCTTAAAATGCACCATTTTCACATTGGGCCCGTTAATGATTTCTGTATCTTACTCTCTGAATACATTTTCGGACCAGTAATTGAGCCGGGAAGTGTTAACAAATGGAAAAATAAAACCGAAAAAATGCAGGTTTTCGGTTTTCCGATCACTGTATTTCCATACTTTAGATAGGTTTAGCGGGAATGAGCGCGGTTAAGTTAACTGGGTATTTAGTAATAACCGTTTAGTCGTAAACTAAAACATATTCGATTTTTGATTTATTTTGAAAGATGGATGTTACATTTGCAATTTTTTTAAGATTACTTTTTAAAAAACAGATTTCTCATAAGATTACTTTTGCGAATGATCCCATGTGGATGTGAGGTATATTCTTGGGTGAGTCTATATAGAAATAAAAATGGAATAATTGGACAAGTAACCTCCACGAAAATCCTATGTCGAAATATAATCTTTTATTTCATTTTTGATTTATTTTTATTATTTTTTTACTTAAAAGGCATTAAAAGAAAAGGAATAAAAGAAATAAAATACTAAATCGTCTTAATACCCTCTAATCAAGTCAAATCGTCGGAAGACTTTTTATCTCACTGCCAAGAAAAAACTCAAACCCATCGAAAATCTCGAAAACCTCGACTCAAATCGCCTTCAACATGTCGATGGATAAATCATCGAACACGCGTACATGAAAACCTGTCCAAATTTTTGATGATCAAATATCCGATGAGAATGCTTCAAATACGCACACAAACTACTCTTTGCGGGAAGGAGGAGCAACAATAGTCTTAAGAGAACTTGCTAGAATGCCACAGGGAAAAATGGTGTTACGAATAACACAAAAACGTCAACAAATGTGGGTTTGATGGTGGGAGATGACTCTGATGGACACACTACAAGCCATTCCCCATCTTGGAACCTTACGGTAGGTATTTTGAATGAAATTTGTACATCGTGACATGATTACACAACTCCATTAGTCAGGTTTGGAACGGACCCCATATTAGCAATCTGTAGTTTTGTTTGATCAATTCTCTTTGGAGATTTTGTTTGATTGTGTGAAACATGTACACAGGTGCCCATACGTGCTGATGCACCTGAACTGTTCAGCAATCTAAGATATCTATGATCGGAGGTCTATGTCAACGTGCATGTAGAGTTCCCAGTGATGGTGATGGTACGTCAGCTCCTGCAGGTTATAGGGGAGATAAAGGAGCATTTGACGAAATGGGAGCTCGCCCAAATTCGAAGAAGTTGTTTCGGGCATTTACTGGATTTGGATGATTCTTGGACATCACAACGGACTACGTTCTTCGGACAACTTGCCCATTTCTTAATATTAAGACGGATCGATACGCCTAAGTGGATGGAGCTATCGTTTTTGATAAATGGAAAACCAATCCGTTTTGGTATCCATGAGTTTGTAATGGTGACAGGGTTGAAATTCTCGAAGAAGCCGGATGTGGATCATTTTGTGCGTGATAATCAGATAAGAGATGAGTACTTCAAAGGACTCACACACCTCATATTTAAAGACCTCTAAAACAAGTGGATGGAATTGACCAATAAAGAGGATAACCATGAGGTGCAATTGTCTGAGGACAGGCTCAGACGAAGAAGAGAAAGAAGACGAAGTCTGGTGCGGTTGTTGATCTGTAATTGTCTGAGGATAGGATCCAGATGCAGAAAATGAAGAAGAAGATGAAGAAGAAGAAGCATCGCAGCAATGCGACTAATGAGGCTGCCGAGCGGCAATTGTCTGAGGACACCGAGCGACATTTGTCTGAGAATAGGGTCCAGATGCAGAAAATGAAGAAGAAGACGAAGAAGAAGAAGCATCACAACAATGCGATTGATGAGGCTGCCGAGCGGCAATTGTCTGAGGACAGGATCAAGCTATCAATGTTATACCTACTAAAGGGTAAGATCCTAGTAGGTGATTCAAAGAAAAAAATCGATGAACTTGCTGTGAGAATGATACATGATCTGCCCACGCTTAATGCCTATCCATAGGACAGTAAAGCTTACGTGGAGATCGTCCATACCGTCGGTCTTAAGGACCTTTGAGTCAAGTACTCAAAGTACCGTGAACGAAGGCAAAAAGAGACCTACACGCTGACAGGTTTTCAGTTTGCTTTATATGTGAGTCGTTTATCATTTCTTAATATTTTTCTATCTGGAGTTTAACATGAAGATGTACCTACGAAGTGTGTGTATTCCATTGAAACAGATTTAGGTGTTGGAGGCAATTACCAAGCTCTTCCCAATCTGTGGTAACTGTATAAGTGATTGATGCAAGACGAGGTTTCCTAAGTGCCTGAACTGGAGTTGCTGTCCGATGATGAGTAATCAGGAAGAAATCATTGATGCTTTCCGCAACAAAAGGTAAGGAACCACAGGCCTCGATCTGGGGTGACATTTACGTGCATCTCTGATACCGTTTACGAGATCAGACAGTAACATTCATAGTTTTCATAATCACGTATGTCGTGATTTACCCATCATGCATACACGGGGTCATGCACGAACGATGCTCAACATTTGGAATTCTTGTATGCATTTTTCCGAGGAATTCCCGTAGAACAACGGATTATGTGCTTGTTATAGGATAGTTTTCGAAATAATACTTTCGGGATAACCTCGATGGATCGCGGTCTTATCGATAAGCACGTTTGTTTAATAGTTAATGGACCAACTTAATTATCCAGGCTTACCATGCATTGTCGCGTTCTTACCTTCAGGCGTGAATAAAATAACAGATGCTGTGCTAATTACATGATCGTTGGAGCACGAATACCTCTTCCGGGATATCCACGATTGTCCGAGGCTGGGATGATTGTTGTGTTTGATCCAAATATGCTATATGGGATATTTAATTATGGTATAACAAAGCTCTGGTAGGTTGTTTATTATTGAATATTTATTGCCCAACGGCATATTCGGGTTTACCACGTATTACCAACGTGAATAGAACAACAGATTATGTGCTTATTACAGGATAGTTTTCGGAGTAATGCTTCTAGGATAACCACGATGAGTCGCGGTCTTATCGATATGTGTGTTTATTTAATAGTTAATGGATCAACTTCAATTATCCGGGCGTACCAAACATTGTTGCAATCTTACCATCAGATGTGATTAAAATAGCGAATGTTGTGTTAATTACAGGATAGTTGGAGCATGAATGTCTCTTTCGGGATATCCACAATTGTCCGAGGTCAGGACGATTGCTGTGTTTGATCTGAATATGCTATACGGGATACTTAATTATGGTATAACAAAGCTTTAGTGGGTTGTTTATGGTTAAATATTTATTATCCGATGGCATGTCCGGGTTTACCACGCATTACCGATGTGAATAGAATAACGGATTATGTGCCTATTACAGGATAGTATTCGGAATAACGTTTCTAGGATAATCACGATGGGTCACAGTCTTATCGATAAGTGTGTTTGTTCAATTATCCAGGAGTACCACGCATTGTCGCGATCTTACCGTCAGATATGATTAGAACAGCGAATGCTGTACTAATTATAGGATAGTTGGAACACGAATGCCACTTCCGGCATATCCACGATTGTCCGAGGTCAGGACAATTGCTGTGTTTGATCTGAATATGCTATACGGGATATTTAATTATGGTATAACAAAGCTCTGGTGGGTTTTTTATTGTTAAATGTTTATTGTTCGACGGCATGTCCGGGTTTACCACGTATTACCAACGTGAATAGAACAACGGATTATGTGTTTATTACAGAATAGTTTTCGAAATAATGCTTTCGGGATAATCACGAAGGGTCGCGGTCTTATCCATATGTATGTTTGTTTAATGGTTAAAGGACCGATTTCAATTATCCGGGCGTACCACGCATTGTTGTGATCTTACCGTCAGGCATGATTAGAACATCGGATGTTGTGCTAATTACAGGATAGTTGGAGCACGAATTCCTCTTCCAGGATTCTGCGATTGTTCGAAATCAGGACGATTTTTATGTTTGTCAAGCTGTAATTTAATATATATAATTATTGTCAAGCTTAAAGGGTCACTAAGAGAACAATGGCTGAAGCCCGGCTCAAAAGCAGTATCTGGAATCACCACGTAGATACCCGCTTTACTCGTAAGCTGCATTATACCCGACATATTGGAAGTGCTTAATTATATTATAGAATATGATTACGCTAATGAATAGATTATGATTAAGCAATGAATACAACTGAATTCACAACTACATGGATGAAATGAATACAACTGAATCCTTATCATCAAGTCTCAATTAAATGTTCAACATGCAAATAAAAAGTTGGAAAGGGTACGATACGAACTGTAGGCTGCAGCCCTCACTCCCGTCATCCACATGTAGTTTTATTTTTCTTATCAACACGTCCACTGTTACATGTCTTCGTATATTGTCTGAGGACACTGCACTTTGGGCATCGATTCTTGCGCTTCATTCTTGTTTCGCCCTCCGATGTAGAATGCGGAGAAATGACCTTCCTCTCTTCTTGCCGTGAACCTTTGGAGGAGGAAAAAGTGCATTGATGGGAACGAAATGGAGATGTATGCTGCAACATGCTTCCTCATCATGCACCCTTGTGTAGTCCGGTGCTGGCGAGTTAAGACTGTATGATCTCGTGTCGGATTGATTTGCTGCTGCAAACACATCTACAGAAGGTGACTTGGCCTGAATGTTCATCACGACTTCTGTCTCATTGACGTTGAGCTTACGTGCAACCAATCCATTGGCATTGGTCTCACGCATTGCCACATCGAATGTCATGGACTCATGTCTTGGCATAACCATGAAGTCAGTTTGCGTGTCATCTTGGTTCAGGATCTCAGGCACGCATTCTGTCACTCCCTCAGGACGCAAAACAACTTTCAAGATGTGTCTCTGCATGGTCGCTCTGTCATGTTGGCTTAAAAATCCCACAACATCGTCGTCATCATGCAGATTATAGACTCTGCATGGTCGAACTTTCTTTTGGGATTGTACTACAAAACTAAATCTATTGTATATCTACTAAGACTATATCTGGTGTAAATGAGATCTAATAAATATGCGAACGATAGGTTCTCCTCGACTTGGACAGCTCTCAAACTACAGTCGACGCATGTTCCTATAAGTTCCGGAAGATCTTTAACTTCATCAAGATTTACAATCTTATAAAATAAAGAGAGCTTCATCTGCAAATAATAAAAAACAGGGCAGCGTATATATAATATATTATAAATACGTAACATCAAGGAGTCGGGTTATCCAACCAAACACGATAATCACGACTACACGGTGTTGGGTGACCAAATACTGGCCGTGGCCTGTATTCTTAGCCATATATTGACTTAATTAACCCAGAGAACGAATGTTCGGATTACGGAATTGAAATTCTCACACAAAAATGTATGACTCATATCGAGAATTAAATAATTTTGTCCATTAATCAGCTACAATTCAGAATCAAACGCACCTTCAAAAATGGAACACGGATTAGATCCGTCCTATTCACGCTGCATCTGTTGATGCTCTCGGTCTCTCTGTCTTTCTCGCTCTCTTTGAATGTGTTTCCGAAAAAATTGAGCCTAGAATGGGGGAGAATAGAAGAAAAATATTAATTTGTATTTTTCGATGACCGAAAAACCATAATGGTGGTTTGGGTTAGCAGGAATGTATGTAATTACGTTAGTTGACAGTTTAGTATCAGCGTTTACTATGCTAAGCTGAAATATATTCATTTCTTGATTTATTTTTACAGATGTAGGTTACATTTACAATCTTTTTTTTAAGGTTTCCACTTTTCAAAATAAATTTCTCATAAAATTATTTTTGCGAACGCCCCAACAAAAATGATACACATACTGAGTCCAATCTTACAAAATTATGTAAATTACGCTGTATTTTCCATAATCCAACCCAAAATTTCAGACGACATAACTCTTCTCCTTCTCAAATCACAAACAGTCAGTTGCTTTTAATTCATCCACTGCATTACTTCTCATTCTTCCAGTTACATTCATTTGCACCCAGATTTCTGCAACAAATTATCACATCTTCAACCTCGATTTCCATCCCGTCTTCTCGACCTCGGCTTATGGGCAAGTTAGGATTATGCTTGACAAACGAGCATCTTATGGGTTACTCTGCTATTATTTGTAGGATTCGGTTGATTACTTGTTATGGGCGGATTTAATATCCCCAGAGGCTGGGAGAACATCTTTTGTGTTACTGTTATATGGGTTATGTTTTTTTGGTAGTAAAAAGATTCATTCCACGGGAAGTGATATGTACATGTACAAGACCAAGGCTGCCTTCATGAGGCCATGAAGTGAGGGTTTATACACAGGAAGAACAAATGTAATTGGTCTATTAAGTATAATATGGTTGCTGAAATTAATCTTTTCTTAATGAGAGTTCATTCTCTGTATGTTCACTAGCTACTTGCCGTATTTTCATTTATTTTTTCTCTCACATAAAGATTTCATGGTTTGGTGTGATTCTGATGTTTATCATACTGGATTTATGTGATTTTTGGCTAAGAGTTGAAGCAATGCAATTGGTGTTGTGATAGGTCAGCAGTTGGTGCAAAATAGATATGAGTTTAAGATTTGATATTCAAAGGCTTGGTGGGCTGTCCAACATGCTAGTGAAATAGAGCATGGTACGTGGACGTCTGGTATTATCGACATGCCTATCTCGCTGTACTACAACATTGGGATCCGACTCATGTAGTATTGGAGACTTGAGGATACTGCCAATCCAAGTGAGAAACAGCTGAAATATGTGTTCTGGACATTTGGTCCTTGCATCACTGGTTGCCGACACTGTTTTCCCTATTCTATCTGTAGATGGAACACATCTTTATTCCCCGTACAGGTTGAAATTACTTGTGGTGATATCATCTGATGTCAGTGACCACATATTGCCAGTTGCATTTACAGTAGTAGATGAAGAGACCACAGAGGTGTGACGTTGTTTTTTTGAGAAATTGGAAGAGCACGTTACATCAAAGGATGTTAGGCATCACTACTTGTATCGGACAGGGGGTCGGGAATTCTTGGAGCTAGTCCTGACGTACGCGCATTCAATGGCAAACGAAGTGACTCTCGATTTTGCCTACGTCATATATGCTTGAATTTAAACCGTGATTGTAGAGACAAGGTGGCAAAGGGGTTGGCATGGAAAGTATCACGAGTAAATTAGGCAAAGTTTCATAATAAGAACACAATTTAGCGTAGGAGTCCTAAAGCACGCGAATATCTCACGGACATTTCTTTTGAAATGTGGACACTAGCGTATGATGTAGGACCACGCTATGGAATCATGACCACGAACCAGGTAGAGTGCTTTAAAGGGCTCGATTACTGCATGTGATTTGGTTTGATTACTGTACTTATCGCCGTTTTTAACTACCGTAATCAAACTGACAAACCTGTTTACTGTGAGTTTGATTTGGAACGTTTACCAAGGTACAACTCTTCATATCCGCCCAGAAATGTCGGTGAATGGATTCAGAGTGTTATTTCGATCCCTCCATTTACGTGTGATTGAGGTGGTTAATATTTTACTAATATGTAAAAAGACTATACTACCCTTAACTATTCATCGTAATAACAAACCCACTTCCCATATTTACTTTATAAATGTAAACCTTGATGCAATTTTCTCCTTTGTCCGACGAACTCTAGATTTGCCGATTGTTAAAATTCTTCTTCGATTTGTTGATATTCGTGGATTTTCTTGACAATATACTCGGTTCGACGAAATGGATAAGCTTAGACATATGAGTTATACATGTTTTCTTCGCTTTTTGATGATCGAACATCCTGATTGACTTTCTGAATTGGGCGTAATTGGTTCTGTTTTCGTTACTATTTGGTAAGGTAAAGTTAGAAATTTCATTGTTAATTCGAATTCGCTTTTTCTGTTCGTGAACTTGCAACATCTTCTCGTGCGAAATTTTGTTCGTTCATAGGCGAATCTTTCGATCTTTTAGCAAAATTCTGATTACATTGTTTAAATTCCAAATTCTGCTATGTTTGACTTCTAGATTCAGCTATGTTTAAATTCCAGATTCTGCTATGTTTAAATTAGATTGTTTAAATTCGAGATTCTGCTTTGCTGTTGTTAGATTTCAGATTCTTCATTCTGCTATGCTGATTCAATATTTTTCATTCTGCTATGATTTAAGATTTTTATTAAATATTCTTCATTCTGCTATGTATATATATATATTCTGTTGTTGGTCTTTTTCAGAGGGCTCGTAGATATATTATGCTATGTATATATTCTGCTTAGATTCAAAATTTTGTTGTTGGTTTTTCAGAGGGCTCGTAGATATCAGAAATTCCGCACAATTTTGGTTCTAGTTTCAATTTTAGATTCACTAGAGCATGAAGAATAGCTTGAGGGTAATAAACGAGTTTGTCGTATTGACGGAATTAGGTATAGCTTAATTCAACGTCTATCGAAACAGGTTGAGTACTTGAACAAGTTGGTTTTGGGAAATGACGTTGACTGTTTTGACAATCCAAGAATGACCAAGGATGCTTTCTACCATCTTTGCACCATTCTTCGTGTTGGCCAAATGGTTAGTGATGATGTTTACGTTACTGCAGAAGAGAAGATTGCAATATTCCTTAAGATAGTAGGTCACAACCATAAGTTTAGAACCATTAGGTATGATTTCCAGAGGTCTATCTGAACTATATTTAAAAGTTTCCATGAGGTTTTAAACGCAGTTGTCAAACTCAAGCTATCTGTTCAACCTGTTCCTGTACCTGAGGATTCTACGGATGAGCGTTGGGGTAAGTTTCCAGTAAGGATAACTGTTAACGTCATATACATATTCGTATATATTTGTCTATAGCTTATGTACTTATTAGTATTCAAACAATGCAGGGTTGTCTGAGTGCTCTTGACGGTACATATGTCCCCGTTCATGTACCAAAGAAAAAAATTCCTCGCTTCAGGACAAGGAAATGCCAAATAACTGTGAATGTACTGGGTGTGTGTGACCGTGAAGGCCGCTTTGTCTATGTCCTGTCAGGATGGGAGGGATCAGTTGCTGATGCACAAGTGTTAAAGGATGCATTGGGTCGACCTGATGGATTGAAAGTTCCTCAAAGTAATGCCTTCATTTAATTTACTTGTTTACAAAGTAATGTAATGGATTATTTGTTTTGGGCATGAAACTGAAAAGACTTAGAGCACAGCTTCGCATTTGGAATAAGGAGACTTATGGAGATGTTTTTCGGAATATCGGAAATGCAGAGGACAAACTATACTAGAAACTGAATATGATACTTCTCCCTCTCCCACAGCACGTATGGAACTCAAACATGCCAAGGCAGAATATACCAAATATCTCCTTGAAGTCCAGAATAAAAGTCCAGAATAAAATGGTTATATGAGGGGGACAAGAATACAGTCTTCTTCCATAAATCTGTTAAAGCTGCAAGAAACTGAAACCCATTGATGAAGCTCAGAAACTCTGAAGGAGACTGGCTACATGATAAGACAGCAATTAAGGAACATCTATTACAACACTATGCTCAACACTTATCAGCAAATTCTGAAGAAGGGGAAGACTCTATGATCGAATTAATCCCACGGCTTATTGATGACTCTTATAATGCATTTCTCAGTGAATGGCCCTCAATACAGGAAATTAAAGAAACTGTATTCAGCATGAGCAAAGACAGTGCTTCTGGTGTAGATGGTTTCACATGTGTATTTTACCAAGAGTGCTAGGAGATTATTCAACATGATGTCCTACAAGTTGTGTTATCCTTTTTTGCGGGTGAAGAGCTATCTGACAGCTACAACAGCACTCTTCTGTGCTTGATTCCAAAGGTACATCCTCCATCTATATGCTCAGACTTTCGACCGATTAGTCTATGCAATTTTGCTAGCAAAATTATTTCAAAGCTGCTAGCTGTAAGAATTAGCAAGATCCTTCCTCTCATCATCTCACAACAACAGACTGGCTTTGTTTCTGGAAGAGGTATAGCAGATAACATTTCGTTGGCTCAGGAAATGCTACATTTCCTATATAAACTTGCGAGAAGGAATAATGTTGCCTTAAAACTGGACATGGCAAAGGCCTTTGACCAGGTGTCTTGGAAATTTCTCATTTAAGTACTTAGAGCTTTTGGCTTTGGAGAGCAAATCATTGATCAAAATATGGAGAATCATTTCTAGCTGTAATTTCTCCTTGTTATCTGAAGGATCAATATATGGATACTTTAAATCATCTCGGGAGCTCAGACAAGGAGATCCCTTATCTCCATTATTATTCATTATTGGCTCTGAAGTGCTCAGTCATGGTCTGAATGCTTTAATACAGGAGCACCCATCCTATGCATATGGAATTCCTAGAGGTTGTCCAGTTGTATCTCACCTAGCCTATGCTAACGATGTGATCATTTTCTGTAGAGGAACTAAGATGGCTTTAGATGCAGTGTTGAGAGTTCTCAAAAGATATGAAAATTGTTCTAGGCAGTTAGTGAACATAAACAAGAGCAGCTATATTATATCCTCCAAGATTTCCTCAACTAGACAAAACCTGATCTCAAAGTGGACTGGATTCTAGCAGAGTACGTTACCTGTTAAGTATTTGGGAGTTCCTCTCTATTCTGGCAGAAAAACACAGGATTTATTTGCAGAACTGCTACTTGAGATACAAAACAAGCTAGAAGGCTGAATGACCTATTACTTATGAAGTGCTAACAGGCTCATCCTCATCAAATATGTCTTTGCAAGCATGCCTGTTTTTATTTTGTCAGTCCTTGAACCTCCTGCCAGTATACTGACTAGGCTTGAGAAAACTATGAGTGGCTTCTTCTGGGGATGGTCAGATAATAAAAGGAAAGCACATTGGAAATCCTGGAAAAACGTTTGTCATCCTTATCGGGAAGGTGGATTAGGTTGCAGAAGACACAAAGATGTATACAAGGCAATCAACATTAAACTGTGGTGGAATCTTAGACTGAATAAATCTCTTTGGGCTGAATTCATGCTTAAGAAATACTGCCCTCATCTAGATCCCACCTTAGCAATAAGGAAGCCACAATCTGATTCACATTGCTGGAGGCAAATGCTGAAAGTCAAAAATATTATGCAGGAGAACTCATTTTAGTTATTGGGAGATGGAGACTGCAACATTACTAATGATGATTGGCATGATAATGCAAACCTGAAAGAGGTGTTACAACCCTCTCATAAAAAAGTGCAGGAATTTTTTATAAATGGGAGATTGAGTAAAATCTTACCTGCACACTCGATTCCTGCTCAATTACTGCAACAAGTGATGCAGATCCCTATTTCAGAAATAGATGAGGATGAACAGATCTGGAAACCACATAATCAAGGAAAGTTTTCTGTTAAGTCAGCTTGGCAGCTTATCACACACACATAGAGCAGCTGAACAACTGGATTTCAAATGGTTCTGGAACAACTAAACACCCCTCAAAGTCAACATTTTCATGTGGCGAGCATATCATCACATAGTGCTAGTAGATGAAGCTATCAAACGAAAAGGAATTTATCTGGCATCATGTTGTTCTTGTTGTACCCAGAATAGAAGCACTGAAACTCAGGATTACCTGCTATCACAAGGTGAACTGGCATGCAAGGTATGACACCGTAGTTTGAAATTATACTGCAGATCTCCTCTGTTCAAACCAGCTTAAGTGCCAGAGTAGATACTTGGATTGTTGGTAAAACTGAAAAGTCAGTAGTATTTTTGCGCAAACTAATACCTATAGCTATTTGTTGGGAAGTTTGGAAGGCCAGATGTTCTATACGTTATGACTCTGCAACATTAGGAGTAACTTCAGTAATACTGGCAGTTATCCGGTTACTCAAAGACATTATGCAATCATCAGGGACGTATCTTTCAAAATTTGCTGAAAATCGACTGATATTCTCCCAGGTGTAGATATTACTACCAGAACATCCCACAGTTCCTCGGATTTCACTCACATGGGATCCTTCCATATCTCCCTACATTAAGCTGAATATTGATGGCAGCTCTTCACAGATCACTGCAGGGATAGGTGGGATTTCAGAAACTCGAATGGTGGCATTCTCCTCACCTTCCATGCACGGATAGATATCTGCTCTCCCCTTGAGGCAGAATTGGAAGCACTTATTTCGAGTCTCTTGATAGCACAGAACCAGGATTACCAGCATCTGGAGGTACATTGTGATTCTTTAACTCTGGTACAAGGCATTAAACATCTAAAGTCAGCACCATGGAGATACAGGAATAAATTCAAAGAGTGTACACTATTAATGTTCGGCCTGCTGTCATGCAACATTCAACACTGCTATAGAGAGCTCAATCAAGTAGCAGATGCGTTGGCTAAAATGGGAAGTTAGAATGCTGATACAAACATAAAAATCCAGCAACTCCCATCTGAAGCAACAAGATCACTAGTGCAAAAGGACATGCAATGCAGCTTCACACGGAAAAAGAAGTCAACTTCCTAGATGTTAGAAGCTTTGTTCTTTAATTTTGTTTTTTCTCTTTGGGCTTACATTAACATGTAAACAAGACATTTGGTGGAGGGGAACGACCGCCCAATAAAAATTTTCTTCAAAAAAAGTTATGTTATGTTATGAAGGCACATACTTCCTTGCGGATAATGGGTACATGAATCGCGAAGGTTTTTGGGTTCCCTATCATCGTACATGATACCATTTGCGGGAATAGACCACAGAGAATCGAGCGCCACAAAATGCCAAAGAGTATTTCAATCTGAAGCCAGATCTTCTAGATGAGCCTGAGGACGAACCAGAAACGCAGAGTCAGACGTACATAGAATTTCCTATAGAATATGTCGTGACCTTGGAACCATCTCCAGTATGGACACTGAAGAGGGATGAAATGGCGACATCTATGTTTGATAGATATAGAAATCTGGCCCAATGATAGTGAACTATGAACTTGGCTTGTTTTTTGGAGTGTTTTACATTGATGTGGTTTAGTTAGGTGGCATATTTTTCGAGTGCAAACATTGTTTGTTTGTTGGCATTGTTTGTAGAGTGTTTGGGGGTGTTTTCGACTGTAAAATGAGGATGTTGCCATAATCTATTTTTTCGTGATATTCTGGTAGTTGGGTTTGATTTGTCAGACAACATATGTTTGTTTACTTTATTTGAGATGGATTCAATGTGGATAGAGAATGTAATTCAAAACAGGGCTATTTTTGTCTTTTCACCGTCATTTAACTGTTCAATCAACCCAAATCTACCTCAAAGTAAATACACGAAATCATAACTAACTCTATCAAAA
Source organism: Pinguicula primuliflora (assembly GCA_025802335.1). NCBI lineage: Eukaryota > Viridiplantae > Streptophyta > Magnoliopsida > Lamiales > Lentibulariaceae > Pinguicula > Pinguicula primuliflora. The sequence continues at coordinate 14,835 of JAOYMZ010066428.1, forward strand.
TCAACTTCGAAAATATGTTTACTACATTTAATATTGATATTGCTAACGATCCAAATCAATATCAAACTCGAAACCATAAGGGTGCAGTAAACCGGACCTAATAGAGTGTTGAAGGGTGCACGATGTTTGCCCATTACATCGACGTGCAGCAGACGCATGATAGTTGCATTGACTACTTCAACGCATGTAGGAGTGATTGTTTATGAATTACATCATCTCTTGACGCGTGGAGTAAGAAAACCAAGCATTTTTACGAGCAAGCAGTGGCGCGTGCTCTGATGCATGAAGTGAAGGCATTCAATATGATTGAGGGTGGAACTCGATTACATGCACGAGTTCTTACTCATGGCTCACGTGAATGCTAACATGTCGAGTTAAATATCTACAATTGCTCGTGTGAGAAGTTGTCTCGATACGGTATTCCGTGCTCTCATGTGATATGGGTTAGTTATTCATTATACCACATTTAACTACAGTATATTATATAACATATATACTGAACTAGGCATTCGAAAAGTTGTAGACATACAAAAAATATCGCAAGGACCCTATGGATTATTGCATTTCGTAGGTGACAATTCTCGAGCTAATGGGAACGTATGAGCAACCATGGCGAGAAATTTAAGAATCAACTTCTGCATTTTCGTTGATACACAAATTTAAACTGAACAAAAATGAACTGGCCGGAAATCAGCTGACGGAATACATAATGAACAGGACGAAGGCGTAATTTCATCTCAAAATAGTGTAGGCAGACCTCCTGGTTGTGGGCGTTGTAGAGGCCATAGTCGTGGACGCCAAGCAAGTGCAGGCGTACATATTGATTAATTTATAGAGTCTTTTTGTTGCTTGATCGGATATTATGATTAAATCTATTGTATTTATTATTTGATGTATTATTTATTAAGAATTTATATAAATGATATCATGTTAGAATTAAAAAAACTAAAAAAATACCAATACAACGAGTGCAATTAATTATGAAAAGACCAATGCAATAAATGTAAATCAATCAATACATTTCAAACTAAATGTTCCCACAAAATTTCCCACGAATAAAACATGTCACGATTAAAAGTTTTGAGATATTTATACTCATCAGTAAACTTTTCTTCGTCGTTCACATAAGTAAATGGGTCATCAGATCAATAAGTGCGTTATTTGTCTCCATAAATATTTAACACGAAAATAACATCTCTTCCACCATGCTAACTGATCCTTAACTTGACAATGAGTTGGGGTCAACGGCGAAGGAGTCATATGCCCTACTCTAACATCAGTGCACTAATTCAGGCTTAAAGCCGTTAAGGAATATTTCACAACTGCCATAATCCTCATCCCACATACACTTTCTATTGTGAGATCTACTACTGCCTTTAATATGGCTCCCGCCGTTTGCTATTTGTGTCATAACCGGTCCGGCTCATTGTCTTGGGGAAAATATAATTTAGTTAAAATAATATAATGAATGTAATATATTAATACTTAAAAAATTACCCCTGCAAAATAAGAAGAGAACCGAAAAATGAAGCTACTCTCGCTAGCACTTCAAATTGTATCTGTTTTGGAGGTGTAGGAAATTGGAAGAGAGGCAGGTCATGCTAAATAGGAGGGGTCGCGTTACTGCCAACTACCTGGAAGGTGGCGGGAATTGGACGTGGCAAAAGTCCGTGTTGAAGCATTCAGTGCGATTCTTAAGGATTCCGTGCTGAAACCTCTAGTGCGATTTAAGACCCGCGCTGAAGGCTTCAGCGCGGTGCCCTGCTACGCTGAAAGATTTAGCGCGACAAAATATTTTAGCAAGAGGATCCTCTGACAGGGTAAAAAGAAAAATTGATCACATGATCACTTTGCTTGTACAAAATAAAAATAAATATTATCAATTGGCCTACATAATCACTCTTTTTTGTAGGCCAAATTTTTGGGGAAGTGGTTCTCCATGGTATTGATCCAAAGGCATGTGTGCCAGTGGGTGTGTCCAAGACTCATCTTCCTTTTTGGGATGTGGACCAATTTTAGTATCAACTAGATATAATTTTTGGTACATTTTTCCACCACTTGTGCAAGAATAACTTTTGTGTGATATTGTTTCTCGTACATTTGGTATTATTGAAAATATGTTTGTATGCCGGATGAACCCTTCAGTTCTCAGTTATAAGTATGAGTCTGGCGTCTTGGATTCTAGACATTAGAAAGAGTGCATGTCGTGAATTATTCACAACATATGAATAACATTAGAAGAATAGTGAGCTCAGTAATGCTATTAATATTGGTAAGTTAGTTCCGTAGTGGGTTCCTCAAGCTACTAAAAGAAAAATTGCTAAATAGGATAATTTAGAGAATACAGAGCTGAAGGGCAGTGACCGACTCTGATCTTTACTAAAGTGAGAATAGGAAACCATATGATGATAATTTTGCTCTTTGGGTTGGTGGAAATCAAATAAAGATAAGTTTCGTATCTTATATAAGCTTGTGTCTAGTTTTTACAGTTGTATCAGAGTCTGCTTTTAGTACGTGTGGACAGATCATTACTCCATAGTGTAATAGACTTCATAATAGTCTAATTAAAGTTCTAATGTGTACCCAAAGTTGGTTTATAGTTTAAGACCCACCATATCATGGGTCGGGTCGGACCCATTGCATCACGGGTCGGGAGAATTTTGCCAATCTTAAATTTATCCCAAAAACATTTTAAAAGATTTAGATGATGAAAATGAAAATGAGAATCAATAATTAAAATTTGTTGACATTTGGATTTAAAATTGATTTATGACGTAACTTTTAACTTTGTTTTTATTTGGACTTATTTATATTTAAACATTACTTAGTTATATTTTGTTTTGTTTGTATCATTTATGCAAACGGTGGTCTTTTGGGGCTAGGCTGGGTTTGACCAGACCCGGGTGGGGTGCGGTAGGGTAGGTCTTGGGCCACCCTCTGTGGTGGCAGCACGGGCCTGGAACGACCCTGATCCGTCCTCCCCTGCCCGTTATCATCCATATATGTTTATTTTTTCTTTTAGCTTTAGTTTTTTATTCTGAAAGTGAAACAATTATTATTGCGAACATTTTAAGTGACATTTTTAAAGAATATTTTGAAAAACTTTATCAATAGGTATTTTAAAATATTTTTTATTAAATACTTATCTACGTTGTTGAATTGTTATTGACACATTTTTTTAATCTTTTAACCTTCTTCCATCATCTAGTTTTCTTAATCATTTCTTATATATATTTGAAATAGAAAAATAAAAATTTAAACTATATATTATATACATTTATGTGGCTCCTCCTAAATAACTTTTATATTACCCTTCACCTCATACTTTAGATGTGGGTTATTGAATGGTTGAGATTATACAAAATTAAATCCTCAAACATGCAAATTTTGTGAATCTTGACCGAATGAATTGAGTTCGATTTTCATAGCGGTAATGCTATGTGTACACTATTATTTGATACACTTACTAAACACACCTATGTGACAACAATCACAACCACAATTAAAAGAAAATAAATAAATATTTACATTATAATTGTGGTTGTGATTATTTACCAGTGTACGAGAAGTCGGGCAGTGGAGGCGGGTCGACCCCTGGCCGCCCAGCGACTTATCGGCTAGGGCGGCCGACTTGGCCGACTAATCGGCCGACCAGCGCAACCCTTTCCCCCTATTTTTTTTAATCAAAAAAATATATATAAAAAGGTTTAACATAAATAGAATACAAAAATACATTAAAAAAGAAGTCAAAGTTTTGCAAAACAATATTCAAATAGTTTAGATAACAAATTTCATCATTAATCTTCATAGATAGTCCTTCTTCATCGTCAGTCTCGGTCTCACTCTCAGCCTCGTGATCTAACTCAAACTTGTTTTTCGTTAGTTGCGTTAGGTTAGAACTTTTTTTTGGTTAGTTGCGTTAGGTTAGAACCTTTTTTGTGTTAGTTGCATTAGGTTATAACTTAAACAGTACAAAAATATGAAATTGGGTCATTTTAAAAGAAAAAGGAAGAGAAAATTTAATAAAAATTTGAAATTGGGCCGTTTTGGGCTGAACAGACCGGGGCGACCGATTTACCGGCCAGGGTGGCCGACTCACCGCACGGCCGCCCAGCCATGCCGATTCGGCCCAAAACGGGGCGCCAACGAGGTTTAGGCCGACTAGTTGGGCGACTTATCGCCGGGACGGCCGACTTCTCGAACACTGGTTTGACATGGCTGTCGTGTAGCTCACCTAAGCGCTAGGAAGTCGTGATCTGCCCTGCTAGAATAACATCTAATTACCGGCTTAATGGTCTAATTACCCGCTTTGGCACTAAGCAACTGATCGCCCTAAAGCCTTTTCAAACACTGCCTTTAGGTTAATCTTATCGTGTTAGTGGCCATAACAGGCCACAATCTTATAGCCAAAAATCCCACTCGGTTGATGTAATGGGAGGCACCGAGCAGTGGCGAATCCAGGATATTTTAAAGGGGGGGGCACAATAACAAATTTCGAATTATATCAATAATAAATTAATATTTAAAATAAAAATAAAAATAAAATATTAAATAATTTTAATCAAATTTACAATTGTTCTCTACGTGGACTCATCGTTTGATATCGCTGCATAATAACTTCATTGCTAACCTGACCAAAAACATCTTTTTCAATAAAAATAACTAAACAAGCAGTTAACCAACTATCTGCCATACGATTTCGTAGTCGAGATTTGACAAAATTCATGGCAGAAAATGATCTCTCCACACTGGCTGTAGAAACAGGCAATGTCAATGCCAGAGTAATCAGTGTGTAAACCAATGGATAAACCTTATGTTTTCTTGTTTCCACCATTTTCTTGGCAAGACCTGCAATCCCGTTAATGGATGAAAAAGCAACATGAGAACTTACATCAAGAATATAGGTTTCAAGTTGATCATCAAGCGCCAAAAGATCATGTGGAGAAAACTCATTTGGATATAGCCCAGCAAGTCTAATGAGATTTTCCTTATTAAAAGCAGCGAATGAATCCTTCGGGTTAAGGCATCCCATCCAACGAAGTAGTTCAGTGTTCACCTCAGAAAATCTGGAGTTTAACTCCATCAATAGGTTATCTAGAACAACATTGAACAACTCAGTCTGATAATGAAATAAGTTAGTCACTCTTTCAACTCTTCGCCTTGGTCGTCCACGAGCTACATATATTTCATTCATATTGGGCACTACAACTCCATAAATAACAGAAAATTCAGAAACTTCCTTTAGTAGTTTGTCCCAACCTTGATCCCTCAAAGACTGCAACCTTCCCTTAGCCACATTCAATAAATCCATAGCATTTTCGATATCTTGCTCTTTCCTTTGTAATGCTACTGAAAGCTCATTAGTAATTCCCAACACACATCTCATCAAATGCATATTTAAAATAAAATCAAATTCTGGCAATGCTTCCCACAATCTTTTTGCTTCAAGCCTCTGCTCGGAAGTTGAATTCCTATCGTTCGTATAAGCATCCAGTGAATCAAGTATAGATTGAAAAGAGACAAAAACACTGACTATACTAGTGTAAAATGATCCCCAACGAGTATCACCAGGACGTTTCGACACAGTTTCTTGATTTTGCCCACGTCCACTTTCAATCTCACCATTTTGTAATGCTTCCTCAAATCTGCTTTCTGCCTTTGATTTAAAAATATCTAACCTCTTACATGATGCTCCAACAATATTGCAACTCTTAATATGTCAAAAAAAGCTTCCAACGAAAAATGTGACCTCGAAATGGATACTAGACTCAACTGAAGTTGATGAGCAAAACAATGAACGTAAAAGGCACACGAATTCTCTTGAAGAATTAAGGTTTTCAAATCTTTTAGTGCACCTTGCGTATTGCTTGTACCATCATAACCCTGACCACGCAACCTTGATATACTTAGTCCATGACGAGAAAATAATCTCTCAATAGTTTCCTTTAATGCAATTGCAGATGTACGAGAAACATGTTGAATACCAATAAAACGTTCAATTATATCTCCATCTTTTTTCACATACCTTAGAACAATCGACATTTGCTCTTTCACTGATACATCACGAGATTCATCAACCAAAAGAATAAAATATGATTCACCAATATCTTTAACAATGATAAATGTAGTCTCAATACCAGCAGCAATACAAATATCCTTTGGGACGATAGGCGAAGTAAGCTTACTATAAAGAGGAGCATTATTGAAGGAAACATTACCAACCTCATCATTTCGAGAAGCATACCAATAAAATAGTTCAATGTAATTTCCTCTATTATATGATGACTCAGATTCATCATAATCCCTGAATGACAACCCTTGTCTCAACAAATAACGACAATAATTAACAGTTGCATTCAACCGAATCCAATATGCAACTTTATTTTTATTTGTTTTTCTAGAAAGAGGAGCATCAATACTTCCAGTGAGAGTCTGATTCATTAGATCATCAGATTTCTGTTTTGCAAGTTGATGAGACATGCTTTGTTCATGTTCATCCAACTTGGGCTTCTTTTTCCAGTTATTAAACCCAGCCTATACAAATGTATCTCCTCCACCTCTATTATTCGGATTTCCAAAAATATAACAGTAAAGACAATATGCTCAATCTTTTGCTATAATATACTCTAACCAATTTTCATATTCCTGAAACCAACCTAAAACAAATCGCCTTTCTTTACTCGTACTTGTCTGTGGAAATTTATGATTTGTAGGTTGGCAAGGACCCATACCTAAGTAAGCTCGTCGTATCCTGTCTCTATCATTAGCATTATAGCTCATGATTGGTGGACGTAGTCCAGGATCAGCAGGAGGATGATCTAAATCAAACTCCAGATTATTTGGAACATCAATAGGTTCTTGTCGCTTAGCATAATTGGAAGTTTTCGCCTGAGGCTCGGACGGAGTAGAAATACTTTGAAAGTGTCTCTTCATACTTGTAATTTCCTACATAAAATATAGAAAATTCAATTTCAAACCTAATACAAATTCTGCAACAAGTTAAAATAATAAATATAGTTTGCATTACAAACTAATGATTGCATTACAAATTTTTTAAGGCACCAGATATTTCCAGAATCGTTTTCTGAAACCAGACAAATCATAATTCTCACATCAAGGTTTGCAATGCATTTATTCACAGCGCCAAGATCAGCGGACCAGGTAAACTATTGTAGGGCTGGACTATCAATTGTGTATGCTAACAAAAGAGCTAAGGCATTAATCTTTTATGCATACATACAACAAACTCAAATAGAAGTGCCACAACAGCCAAAGATGGATCAAAACTACCACTCCAATACCATAATATTGTCGATTTATTGGCTGATATATATCAAAAAGTGATCTGCCCTTGCCCCTCTATCTAATTTCTCTACTAGAACAAATACGAAACAGGTGAATTATTTACCTGATAATTATTCAACCGATGCTTCAAAAAAAATTATGGAGAATTTGCCCAATTTGTGGAAAACTAGGGTTCTATGAAAAAAGAATGAAATAAAATAAGAGAATGAAAACAAATTATGTAGTGGGCTATTGTACATAATTAATTTTCAATTAATAAATTTGGTTACTAGTCTTGGCCCAATATTGGATCCTATAGAAATTTTATCTAAGTAAAATATTATAATGTTTTTATATATTATAATATGTAGAACAAAGAGTCCTATACTAGTCGAATTTTTTTCATTTTTAAGGGGGGCACGTGCCCCCCGAGGTCCCAAGACCTTCCGCCAGTGATATCAGCAGCTGCAGGTGCAAGTTGGACAGCAAGCTCTAAACAACTCTAGAAATGATACATGGAGATGGGCAGAGGATGGTTCAGGAAATTATACAGTATCAAGAGCTTACAGAATTCGGCAGAGTGCAGCAGCAACTGGTACACAGCATGACAGATCCTACTTAGCAGCTGCCTGGGAAAAATTGGCTCCTCTTAGAATCCAAACATTCACCTGGAGGTTGTTGCAATACAGAGTTGCTATTATGGATAAACTTAGAACGAGAGGCATCAATATGACGCCAACTGCGGGATGCTGTATTTGGTGTGGTCAAGCTAAAGAGAGTGCTGATCACCTTTTCTACAGTTGTACGCACGCTAAAGAAATCTGACAGGAAATCGAAACATGGATGAACATTAAAATGGAATCTCGGACAGTGGTGCTTCAACATTTTCAGGCTTTCGTCAAAGAGTTCAAATGCAAAACATGGAAAAACATCGACAACGCTACTTGGCAAACGACTGTATGGTATTTGTGGAAAGAACGTAACTGTATAAGGTTTGATGAAACAGGAATTAACAATATTGTAGAGATTATTCAAACCAAAATCTGGTATTGGGTTGATTCTCGTAAGCTACAACCATCTACTTCAACAATGAGTGATTATCTTATTTACATCATGATTTTGTAATAGAGATGCACGTTTAGAATTTTGCCTTTCATTTATGTAGTGTAACAAGCATGCACAGAACTTACATTTTCCTATTAGTGGATTCCAATTACCCATCAAAAAAAAATTGCAATTTTTTTGTTTAAAGCCAAAAACATTTTCTTTTAAAAATGCACACACGTTTTTTTTAGGTACACACAATTATGTGCACAAATAATATGTGCACGTAGCATCTATAAAAAAATGGAAAACGAATTTCGGATTAGAAGATATCAAGAATTTCAACAATCACGTTGTTGCAGAGGGGGCAGTTACCCCTCTTTACCCACACCTCCCGAGAGCACACCCTGCAAAATGTATGACCGCAGGGGATAAAAGCCGCACCCTTGTGCCGCACCATGCACACGCAGCAGTTACTGTACTCAACGTCGCCGGTGCCGGAACCGGCGCCGCCGTCCACGTCATCCTCCTCCACCTTCACATACGGGGAATCCTCGAAACCCATTTGCCTATCGGTCTCCGCAAGCAAAGCCATCAGCGACATCCTCGGTGGCTCCACAGTACGCCGATCTCTCTCCGCCGCTTCCTCATCACCGCCGGCGATGGCGGCCCGGTCCCCGTCGTTTCCGGTTCCGTTAGGCAGTTGGAAATTTACATCGGCAGTCGTTGAACTAGAGGCCTGATTAAAGACGGAGTCATGGTTGGGGCTAGATGGTGCGGAACTCCGATGCGGGTTCAGGTCTACGGAGGACAAGTATGGAACGCTGCCACGGCGTCGGAGGCGGATTTTATCCGTCAAATGCCGCCAGCTGAGTTTGCCTTCCATCCGATCGACGGAGGCTCTGTCCTCGCGGATAACATCCAACAAGGTCCGGTTCGATTGGGCACGCTGCAGCGGCTCGGCAGGAGGAGGATGCGCCGTGAGGACGGCGTAGATAGTGGGACCAGATGACCTCTCTCCGCCACCACCGCCTCCGCCCGCCGTATTTTGACCGAAATCATTGAAATAATCTTCCTCCTTCATTCTCAACAAGTCTCCCAGGTTCCGAGAGTACAGTCTCTCCCCGCCGTTGCCAGCGCCGATGATTTCCATTAAACCAACAAACCTCCACAAATCGAAACAATCAAGACTGGAAACCCCCCCAAAACAATAAGAATCTGAATCCTCAGACGAAATCAACGAGTAATTTCACGATGGCCAAACGTCAAGAAATTTCTCGAAATTCTTTAAAACTACTCGAACGAAACAAAAAATCCTAAAAAAGAACGAAAAGAAGTACCAAAATTTGGCACTCCTATGAATCCATCAGATCTGCTCCTAGATCATTCTTCTGATAATTTTGACCCATCTGCCAGTAAAAATGGGAACATTGTATCGACAGATCTGAAGGGGGATCCAGCTTTTCCATGGCGCCAGAATTCAATCTTTTTGTTCTTTCGAAAAACTACATAAAACGAAGTGTATTCGGAGAGAAAAAAGCAGATGAAAATGGCAATCAAATTATCTCAATGACAGATTTGGAGAAAAAAGAAGAGGAGGTTGATGAGAGCCTTTTGAGTTTTGACTGTTGAGTGGAGAGACAAGATATGAAGATGGTGGGGTTTGTAGGGGAAAATGTTGGTTTTTATTTAATGAAACCTGATTTATTTATTCCCCTCGACGACTTCCGCCACGATAGTCGGACCGGATCAACTATCGCCGGACCTCAATTTTCGCAATAATATATTTAAATTTCAAAATTTATCTACCGATAAGAAGGGTATTTGACAATACTAAAGTCGCAAAATTACAAATAATTTTTATTATTTTTAGAAATAATGATCTTTTGAACAAGTATTTAAAAATTATTATTTGTTAATTATATACAAAGTTAGAAAAATCGTTGGACGGCCCTTGAATGTTAGGCAGGCTCGGGGCAGCCTAAGGTGTTCAGACGGCAGAACCAGGCGGCCGCTAGGCATCAGATTTTTTTCAAATATATATATATATTTTTTAATTTTTTTTAAAAATAATTTTTTAAAAAAAGTAAATTTATTTCTGATATAAAATTTACATCTTCCACTTTCCCACCCTCCAACGTTGGAATTCCCATCGTTGGGCGAGTGGGAGCCCCAATCGTCGTTGGGGTGAGGCGTGATTTTTCCCACCCCCAAAGTGTGCGACTATCCCACGTATTGGCTCAAATGTGGTGGTCCCACCTGATTTGGAATGGGACCCACCAAGCACGAAACATTTTTTTGGGAAGTCATGGTCGGGATGGGGTCGTAGGATTTATCACTTTCCCGTTGGGGTTCTGTAAAGTACGCAAATTTTATATAGACCTCCACGTACTTGAAAGAATGTTATATAAATAGTTAAATAAGTGCATGGTCCATGGACATAGTAAATTGGAGATTTAATAATTTGGCCACTTGTTTTATGGGCCATTTCCATCAACTCATGTGTAAATGGTAGGAGAGACCAAATGGCCCAATTTGGAAGTTAATGACCGAACAACCCTTGTTTGTAAGAGCTTTTTTACTATTGTACCACCAACTTGGCCATTTAAAAATAAGTGGTGGGAGAAGCCACATGGCCCAATTTTGGGATTGAACGTGGAGAATCACAACCCACAGGTAGAAACCATTCCCCCAAAATCATTGACAAAACGGAAATCTGTTAGACATGGGGATCCGTGGAGAGATATCTGGTGCATGACGCAAGCAGATTAGTATAAATAAGGGTGAATTGCGAAGAAGAGACTACGCAAAGAATTGAGATGGGAGAAAACAGACGGAGAGAGCAAGACGAAACCGATGTCACCAGGAGAGAGGGAGATCATCGCGAAAAAAAAAAGGGTAAGGGAATCGATTTGAGGAAATGCTGCTGGAATGGGTTCTTGGGTTTTTCCTAAAATTTGTGTGCATTGCTTGCTGAATTTTTGTTAATTTCATTCAAGCTTTTCTTTCAAAATTGTAGAGTTCATGCTTAATCATTTAGTGCAGTGAACTGTGTGGAGACGTATGACGATTTGTTAAATCTTCTCATTTGAAATTCATTCACTTTCTGCATCAATTACTAAATTTTTCTCATGAGTTGATGAAGTGCCGAAACTGTGATTTTTGGAAATGGGGGATGGGTTTTGCCTTGGGATTCTTTAAAAACCTTGTGTAGAGTCGGAAACCATTTTTAATGGAGAGGCGTGTTGAGTGTTTCTCATGTAGTTTTGCATCAGGGAGTAGCGTACATTCTGTGATGAATGGGGGACGTTCATGGTGTTGGCTAGTAGCCGTGTAAGTGTTGAGCCAAGGGCTCCGTGTTTGGGGTATAAGAGACCTCGTGTTGGCGGTACTTGAATCGATTCGTGTTGGGCTTGAAGCTCGGGTGTGGTGTACCGTCGTGTAGAGTGAGAATGTGGTTTGGTTGGTTATGAAGATATGTGGTTGGTTCGAATATGAGGGATTATAGTCTTCTTGCGTGTTCTAATTCTGCTCTTTGTTAGTTCATAACATACTGTGCATATGGTTGATAATTACTGTAAGGCATACGGTTCATCATGTCATCATATCATGTTTTAAAACCAGTATTACTTTAAATTGGTTTCCTTACTGAGCGCTAAGCTCACCCCTACATCCAACATTTTCAGATTTCAGGTGTGGCTGAGCTCGCTGTAGACGGATGAGCGGATGAGTTGTTGTATTCCTTGCTTATTGAATATTGCTGCATTAAGACTCGTTTTTTTTTGTTTATGTTAGTTACTTTTCCTGTATTGAGGATGATTGTTTCCCTCGAATATACGTGATGAATGCGGATTGTCATGGCTATTCATGGAATAAAAGTCTAAAGTTATCTCAAATTTTTGGGAATGTTACAGTTGGTATCAGAGCCATCATTGTCTTGCATTTCTGTTTAATAGAAACATAATGTAGGGACGTGGCCACCCGAGAGGTTGCTTGTTATCATGAGATACCCTTGGGATGGCTGATGGTGCAGAGTGAAAACATGCTGAAGCTTAGAGTTAACAGAGGCAGGTTTTGTTCTAAGAGTGAGGTTGAAGGTTTGGGTTCTTTCAAAAAAAAAAAAATCTGCAAATTTTATGATAATTGATAACTAGCCCATTATAGTATCTGTTCGAAGCCTCTGTATTTATGTGAAGGTATTAGTAGCTGATATTAGCTTCTCTTTTAGCTGATCATTTGTTAGTTTTGAATTGCTGATAAGTAAACGAATTTAGTAAAGAAGTTATTAAGGAAAGCAACGCGAATTTCTTGTGATTCTTAAACGTGCTAGAAGTAGGGAGTCAACCTTTGGATGGGGTCTTGGTTATTAGTTTTTGGTAGATTTTGGTTGCAGGTGTGAGTTCTGCTGCGTGGATTACTTGTGTGACTCAGAGTGCCTTGCTGAAGTGGTTTCATGACTATTCATGTGGGTTCTGTGGTTAAGTGATGGTTAACTGCTTCCAAAACTGTGAATGTGTGTTAGAACTTTTAAATTCGTTTTGGGAAGCATAAAATAAGTTGAGCTTGTATGTAAACTATCCCTCATTTGTGGTTAAAGATTGTGGATTTTAAATCTGCTTATGAGGAGCAATTTTTCTAAGGTTACAAAGTATGCAGAGTCGGTTTTATAAGTACAACGAGACTGAGTTTTCTTTTCAAAACAAAACCAGACTATTGTTTGAAGAATGCAAGTTGTGTCTTGAGATATTAAACCGGGAGATAAAATGATTTTTCTCAATGATTGTTTCTTGTTGTGGTTGTGTAAAAGTGATTGAAATGGAAATGTGTCTTCGGCCCGAACTGACTGGAGCTTATATTTTGAAATCATGGCCGAAAGTTGAACTGTTTTGGGAGAATTTTGCCTTGAAGATACAGCTGGAATTTAACTATTTTGAAAGGGAGTCCAGAAGCTTGAAATGCGTTTTCAAAATTAAACTGAATGGAGATTTCACTATGCATTCATAGTCGGAAGTAAAACTGTTTTGAAATGAGATCTGAAAGGTTGAAATGTGCTTCAATCTGTGTATAGATGGGTTCTGTATGTTTTTACCTTTGGGTGTTGAGTTGTGTAAATGGCTTTGAGAAGAGGGGAGCCTAGAGGTCGACCTGGGCAAGGTGTGTGAGGCCTTGGTGGCATGAAATCAGAGCTGATAGCTGTGAAGGGTTGCCTTTGTGGCTGTGTCCGGTTGAGGTCCTTTGGCCTTGTGCATGTGTGATGGTTCTGGTGGTTTTACAAATGGAAAGAGTTTTATCTTTG
>JAOYMZ010066429.1:0-12560 GCA_025802335.1 Pinguicula primuliflora
GAACCAACCGGTACCGGTACCGGTCCTGTGCCGGACCGGTACCGAAGTACCGGTTGGACAGGCCTAATTCCGGTTGAGAAGATCTTCAACCGGGGTTACCAGAGTCTCGTTGGTATGTCATGACTCGAAACTCTCCTTACAAGATGATGAAGCAACACTTCGTGAGAATTATTGAAAATTCTCAAGCGTTGTATTAGGTTTTGGAATCTCTTTATTTATAGGAGTAGACATGTGTTGAGATGGGCAAAAGCCCAATCAATATAATAAGTATCTAAATTATAATTCAACACATTAATTGCAATTTAATTCTTAATTACATTTCACCATAATTACGTTAATATCTAACAGCTCCCACTCGACTACAAAAGCCGCAATGTTTAACATAATAACATATTTGTCTGACAGCTTCCACTCAGTTACACAAGCCGCTTCCTAATCGCCTTCACTCGGCCACACAAGCCGCAATGGGTTGTTCAAACTTTATCTCGATGCTTCATATGAGTAATGAGCTGTGCGACCAATATCCATAACAAGTAATATCACGTTAAGTCACCATCAAATTAAACTTTTTTATTTATTCATTCATTCATTCATGTAAATACTTTTAATTTTGTAAATTTAAATCATATGAAACTATAAGAAGAAAACTCTACACTCTTGAAAATAAATTTGGATAGTCAATTTTTTTTTTTGATAACGTAGGGAACTCTACCGAGGTAGGTAGACTCAATACCCTGCCGCAATAGCCTGTAAATCACGGTAGGGAGGTAAGCCGCACTTGACAAGTCATATATGACAGGTTCATGTCGCTGAGGAAATTTGAGCTCATTACCTTTAAATCCAATTGTCACTCTTAGAGCACTAAGTCAACCCCTCTTCGACTTTGGATAGTCAATTTGAATCCACACTTAATACTTTGATTATTCATCTTCATTAAATACAATTAAATTAAACTGAAAATTTGTAATTATTCAATTTTTGACTAATATATTAACGTAAACATATTTCTAACTTATAAATTCAATACTTTCATTTCCCACCCTAGATTCAATCACGATAATAAAATATAATACATATAAAGATGGAGTATATATTGCTCCTCTCAAATACACATATTATTACACCCGTTTTTAATTCCGGCCAATATCACAATGTTGGAAAGTCTATATACAGTATACCAACAAACTCATGCTTCGACTGAGTTCCGACAACTCAATCGCCAGTAATTTCGTTGCACTGTTTTCATTAGATTAAGTTCTCCTTAATTAGGATTTTGAAAATTATAGCTATTGAGTTGCCGGAACTATACCCAAATATGAGACTTTCTATCTTCATTATATAGGTTTTCTAGCAGCGTAACAAATTTCAATTAATAATATCCAAAATGACAGAGTCTTTAATATATACAAAGGTGTACAGTTTTTGCCCCACGACCGAGATTATAACTGTATACAGTATATCGGGCAAAACCTGTACGTTCGTGGCTATACATATTAAGGGTTCTCTCCAAAATTAAAAGAGGGTGTAACACATATGTATATATAAAGCCTTCACATTTCTTGGATTAATTGGATAAGTAACCTCTGCGAAAATCTTATTTTGAATTGTAATCTCTTATTTTATTTTTAATTTACTTTTATTGTTCTTTTACTTAAAAGGCATTGAAAGAAAAGAAAGAAAAGAAATAAAGTACTAAACCGTCTTAATACCTTCTAATCAAGTCAAATTGTCGAAAGACTTTTTTTTTACTGTATCATCTCCGACGGTGAAAAAAACGAGAGTTTAAAAGTTCAAACCATGGATACCACCGTCGCAGCCTTAGCGCCCTTGTCGTGATCGCCTCCGACCTTATTGTCGTCTCATTCATCGACTTTCGTGCCATCGTTGACTTTGCAATCGCCTTCACCTCCGAAGCCGCACACCTTGTGACCCTATGCAACAACATGGCTGAACTAGGCGATTTTGCATCCAATGCAACCCTCGACGCTGCACTTGATGACCTTGTCGCGGCGACTGTCGCCTTTGAATTTGAGACCGCTGAACACCATGACAATTTATGGTTCGACAGGTTCAGTCTGGATAACCTCGACGCAACTAATACAGCCCGAATTGTCACTGTCTTTTGGAGCTTATCACCCAACTTTGCTGTTTCTGCCTCTAAACTTTACCAGGTGTTTGGCACAGTCAAATTCTTTGACGTTGCCTCTGACTTTACCCTATAGGACGAATTACTTGGAGGGCGAGCCATACGCGGTGACATCATAGAAGTTAAAAACTGGGCCTAATAGCTTTCTGTCACGAACGCTTCGTTCAGTAGCCAGGAAGAATGGAAGATGATGGTGATCAACATTGTGATTTGTCTATCTCGTCTAACGATACGCTGTCATGGTCACCGAATTAATCATATCTAGGCAGCTTGTGGAAATTAAATAGGAAGAATCTAGTCTTGAATGTTGATGAAAATTTAGTCTCGACTATCCGGGTTAAGAACGAATGTACTATCGGGTTCAAAACGAATGGATTATTTTGATTTTTGAAATGAATGTCCTCACTGACTCTGCCATTCGTGATGACATCAACCACTTTAGGATAAATGCTAATGTGATAGGCCGAAGAGCTGCCTATGCCATGCATGACCGCATTAATGGGACAGTGGATGATGATGCTGAAGCAGTTGAAGTCCTCCAGGGATTCGTGGTGATGTCATTCGCCTCGGGGCGAAGCAGTCATAGAGAACCTTCACGAATGTCTCGACCCGTCTATCTCGTACAGTGGCAGTGTACTTGACTGGCTTACGGTCGACATGTATGATTTTAGTTCAGTCGTGGTGAATTTGATAGGTATACACGTATAGTCACGGTGAACCCGATGGGAATTGATTGTCGTCCTTTCCATTCCAATCCAATCCAATCCAATCCAATCCAATCCATCCATCATCTCAGAACATGAAACGACGCATACAAATTATGAAAAAATGGAAAGAGATGCTTCATTACATTGGTAAATCATATGAATAAAATACATCATATCAATCTGTTCATCAAATTTATTAATAATATAAGGTCAACATTTAGTTACAAATATCGCCGCCAAAGAAACTGAATGAGATGTTTCAGACATTGGTAAATTGACACAAAAACTATACTAATAATCATTGTCAACTTGGAAGATCTGTGTATCCTACGTTGCATTGCCATTTTGTTACAGCTATCGAAGATACGTTTTAAATCAATAATCTGCTACTCCAGGCTCCTGCTATCGAAGGCTGAACATGTGCCAACAGCAGGTTCAAAAGGAGCATACAAACTCCATTAGGGGCGGAACCTTATCACGGAAGACAAACCAACACCACTTTACTGGTAAAAGTGGAGGGGTGGGAAAGGGAGAGGGGGAGGGGGGCAGAATCGAAGAAGGAAGCGTTGGCAACCATGTTATTAATGAATGAGGAGTAGGATTCCTGATTTGTTGCCTCTATTTATTGGAACAAGAATTATCATAATTGCATCGTTCGAGCTGTTCAACATCACAAGAGATTAGAGAATATGAAAAGGGTAAACACACACAGATTATGAAAAGACTACACGCGCAGCCATTGAAAATACTACACGCGCAGTCTATGATTAATGCAGCATCTAGCATATTCCTTCAGGAAATGAACTCAGATTTGAGGTCTAGGGACCATAAATTATATTCGGGTTAATCACGTATAGTCGAGGTGGATCCAATATTCGTGCTACATAAAGTGGATATAACCGATGTTGCGCTTATTAATAGATAGGTGGAGCACGAATGATTCGACGGATTAACAGCTTCAGATTGCGGTCATTTCGACTTAAGTGTGTTGGTTTCGACTATGCTATTCTATTGCATATATAATGAAATTATAATATTTTATAAATAAAATTTTACAAAATACACGATTCAATTAACTAGAACTATAAGCTACTCTACACCGTCGAAATACGAACAAATCCGCACCACGTCACAGGAATTGCAGAACAAGATTTGTAGGAGTACCAAGCGCCATAATCTGACCCTACATATCTTCAATTTTTTCCTCTGCGGTGGAAGGAATACGACGCACCATAAGCAAATTGAGACATGAAGATAACGACGCACTCTCGATGGATTAGGTGAACACAAAACAAATTAAGACATGAAAAGAAATGCCACTTACTTAGATAAGGCACACACTATCACTTTATCCCAGAAGACACACCAGCATCGCTTCACTTGTACAAGTTTAGGGTTAATTAGTAGAAGACTGCCGGTTTGTCTTCCGTGATAAAGATAACTGTATAGAAGGATATGTTGTGCCTTATTTTGGCGCGAACCATGTTGTGAATGAGGAGTAGGTTTCTTGTTGTTGTTGCATCAATTTATAGGGACTAAAATTATCATAATTGCATAGTGGACGTAGTATCCAGCTGTTCAACATAATATGAAAAGGCACGCTCTGTTAGGGTTCAGGGTTTAATAATGACGACAAATACGCTACTGGACATGGTGTACCCGAATAAATTAGTCGGGACATAAAACTCCAGAGGCCAGAACTTTGACGAGAACTACACGACTTGACATGGTATATCCAAATACGTTGGGCCCTAAATTCTATAGGCTAGAACAATGACCAGAACTACGCGACTCGACGTGGTTTACCCGAATACTTTAGTCCGGTCCTAAGCCTTAGATGCTAGAACAATTTCGACAACTATGCGACTAGATGTGGTGTATCCGATATCTTCAGTTGGTCCCCATACCGTAGATTCATAAACAACTAGGATCCAATAATTATTCCTAGATTTGTCTTCCTGGCTTGTAACTAATCATTCTTGAGTCTTGATCCCATTCAGAATGTGACAACTTCATTCTTTACATGTAATTATACTATGTATGATTCATTCATCTCCAAGTCAAGATACATTTATTAGGAATACAATGAAGTCTCTTTGTTCACAACAGACGACTTATATGAGAATATGATCTTATCTTACGTCGTGCGTCCAAAATAAGTGATATTGACACATATACATTATGTCATCCTCCAACACAATTTACTTTTATATTAGTCAGTATATATTAATTATTAAAATATTTTTATCTTAAAAGTTAATCTGTCAATATGAATAGTGTCATGGTGATTACGACGACAATCATGAATAATGCGACTATATACAGTTAACCCGATTACAACATTCGGTCCCAGTACCCTACTTTTCCCATACACGTAACCTAAGTAGATGAGTCGTTGTACACAAGTCATGCGTCACTGGCACGAGTCCACGTGGTGAATTCGGATACATCAGTTGGGCCCTATAGCCAAATAATGAATGACGATCCGTGTTCATTTTTCCATTAACATAAATAAGGTAATATCGATGTTCATTCCTCGGTGGATGCGGTAAATACGACTACACGCGGTGAACCTGGCGTCGACATTTGGTGCCCGACACTAACCCTGTAACCCACCATAATATCATCGAACAACGTATGCTATTCCATTCCCTTCGTGCTTCAGACGACCTATCTATCCCCCTACTGGCGTGTAGGAGTTTCTCTATGTGATTCACTATGCTTGCTTGCCCCTATCAGCATACTCTATTGCCTGCCGGTTAGGTTAGCGAAATTTTTTCGGTAGCCTTAAGTCGCAATGCTTTTTGGGAAGATTTTCCTATACTCCATTCGAAAGACCATAAGCTCGAAAAGGACTAGGATTGTGGAAAGATCACTATCATCTCATGAATTGGATTCAAACCCAATATGTTCCCCGCCTTCTCCCCCATCGTCTGAGAATAAATAGCAGGGAAGAAAACTCGACTTAGCGAAGGCGATGACTCTTCCAGGATTAAAATGTTGAGTCTCGATCGTTGTCGATAGTTGTGCATTGTATAATAGTTGATGGACCGACTAACTTATCTGGGTTTACCACGCATAGTCATAATCTTACCGTCGGACATAAGTCAAACAATGGATGCTGTGTTAATTACAGGTTAATTGGAGCACGAATGTCACTTCTGGGATAATCATGTGGGTCGAGGTCGAGTCAATTGTTGTGTTTGTTTTGACTATGCTGTTTGGGATATTTAAGTATGACATAACAAAACTCCTAACCACGTATAAGCGGCTTTTAGGATGGATGAATTCCCGACAACGTCATGCAAATGAATACAACTGAATCTTTCTTCTCAAGTCAAAATATAAAAAATTAGAAATGAAAAATTAGACAAGGTACGATACGAACTGCAACACCTTACTCCTGCTATCCATTTGTAGTTTCGTTTTCCTTATCAACACGGCCACTATTGCATGTCTTCGCATAGTGTCCGAGGATACCACACTTCTGGCAGCGATTCTTGTGCTTCATTCTTGCTTTGCCCTCCGATGGACAATGCGAAGAAGTGGCCTTCCTCTCTTCTTACTAGGAACCTTTGGGGTAGGAAAAAGGGGTGTATTGATAGGAACGACATGGAGACGTATACCGCGACATGGATCCTCATCATGCAAACTTGTGTAGTCTGGCACTGACGAGTTAAGATTGTGTGAACTCTTGTCGGATTCATTTGCTGCTGCAAATGCATCTACACAAGGTGACTTGGCCTGAATGTTCATCACGACTTCTGTCTCGCTCACGTGCAACCAGCCCGTTAGCTTTGGTCTCACCCGTTGCCACATCAAATGTCACAGACTCATGTCACGGCATAACCATGGAGCCAGTCTGCGTGCATTTTGCCACTCCCTTACGCAAAATAATTTCCAAAGTGTGTCTCATTGAATGCTCGTCCATGGTCAAACTTCCTTTGGGATTGTACTGCAAAACTAAATTTGTTGTATCTCTACTAAGATCATATTTGGTGTAAATGAGATCTATTAAAGATGCGAACAATAGGTTCTCCTCGATTTGAACAGCTCTCAAACTACAATCGACGCCTGTTCCTATAAGTTCCGAAAGATCCTTTACTTCATCAAGATTTACAATCTTATAAAATAAAGTCAGCTACATCTGCAAATAATAGATAACCGGGTTACTCGGTCAAGCACGATAATCACGACTGCAAGGTATTGGGTGACCGAAGCAGGCCTCGACCAGTCTTCTTGAACACAAATCGACTAAATTAACCCAGAGAATGAAAGTTTGGATCACGGAATTGAAATTCTCACACAAAAATGCATGACCCATGTCGAGAACTAAATAATCTTATCTATAAATCAGCTCGAATTCAGAATCAAACGCACCTTCAAAAATGAAACATGGATTAGATCCGCCCACCTCGCGCCGCACTTGTTGATGCTCTTCATCTCTCTCGCTCTCTTTAAATATGTTTCTGGAAAAAATGAGCCTAAAATGGAGAAGGATAGAAGAAAAATATTGATTTATATTTTTCGGCAATCGTGTTCCCGTGACGTTATTTGAGGTTGGCGGGAATGAATGTAATTACTTTCGTTGATTATTTAGTATCGTTGTTTAGAATATTAAACTTAAATATATTTAATATTTAATTTATTTTTAAAATTAGACATATTTTGCGAGCTGCAAAAACAGATTTCTGTTACCTCTGCGACTGACCCACATTCCCCGCCTCAAATACCCCATATTGCAATTGGTTAGGGTTTCGCTTTCTTGGTTTATTGTTCTACAATTCTGTGGACATGGCAGGAATCAGGTTGCAGCTTGAGGAATCTGACACCTCACAGGTAGCACGACAGGTTACCGCCGGCGATCTGATCTCAGACGATGATCGCTCCGTCGCTGCAGATTCATGGTCCATCAAGAGCGACTATGGCAGCACTCTTGACGACGACCAGCGTCACGCTGATGCTGCTGAAGCACTCTCTGCGGTGGCTTACCGTGCGGCTTCGGACTACAAGTTATTTCTCTTAAATCTACTGTTATCCTGCAGCTACAGCTTACGTATAGCTAGCGATTTTGCTTGATCATTCAACTCAAAGCAACATATTGTAATCAGTTAATGCGCTTGTTTTCTTCGGCTATATCTATCGTAGCTTTTCTCAATTCGCATGAGAGAATAATTTATGGAAAATATAATTTGAACCTACACTAACCACTAGAATAGTGAATAATGAATTGATGACCCTGGAGGTAGTGGTTGTTGTATGTGAACTTTTTATCTTACATAAAGTTGTTTTGTTTTTATATGGTTTGGGACTCGCATATCTAAATATCATATTGTTGATTCTCAAGTATGTTTGGCAAAGCCAGTGCAACTGGATTCTAATTAGTAAATTCTGTTTCTGTTGTGAATTATAGCAATTTGGTCTTATTGTTTTTGCATTATTGTTTCACGGCCAGTTCTGACAAAGAGGAACAAGATACCGAGACAGTTACATCAATGTTGGGCTTCCAGAGTTATTGGGACTCAGCTTATGCAGATGAATTGTCAAACTTCCGTGAACACGGTCATGCTGGTGAAGTATGGTAAGTTTACATAGATTTCGTGTTATTAATTTCTCTGAATCTTTTGATTTCGATCTACTTGAAAATTGTATTCTGCTTCTTTTATCTAATTGAGAGAGAGAGAGGAACATGTAAACATGAACCAAGGAAGTCGTCTTAATGTGTTGATACTGTTAAAAGAAGCAATTTTTATGCATTCAAGTCTTTAACAGCTTCATACACCACCCGATCTCAATTTTTTGCATATGAACTGCCAAAAGAATCTTCGTGGTCACTTGCTCACTTGTTATACATGTCAGTATGATCCCTTGCCGTATTACAGGTTTGGTGTTGATGTCATGGAGAATGTTGCTACCTGGACCAAAAATTTATGCCTTGAAATTTCTCAGAGAAACATGCCAAATCATGGAGACAATGTGAACTGTTTGACTGTTGGCCAGCTTGAGAATGATTTGTCTGCCTGGAGTATTCTAGATGTTGGGACTGGTAATGGTTTGCTTCTCCAGGAGTTTGCTAAACTTGGGTATGGCACTTTTGGATGATTGAGCCATGGGTGCATCTGATTTGGTTGTGGTATCTAGTATCTACATTTAGTATTATGAATCAAGTCTCAAGTTTTTGTTTTAGATGTGTGTTTCCTTCGACCTCAAGGTAATAGCTTAACTTATGTTGAACTTAACTCTACTGGGATGTTAAGGCCTGATGGAAAATGTTTAATTGAGTCGTCTTACAGTTTACACAAACATAAATTTCTTGATTGTCAATGGATGGTTCCATATGTTATAAAATCAGCTAGTTGTGATTGATTGAAACATATCTGCATTCAGGTACTCCGATCTGACTGGAAGTGATTATAGTGAAGGAGCAATTGACTTAGCTCGAAACCTCGCTGACCGTGATGGGTTTTCCCATATCAAATTCCTGGTATATCACTAATACATGCTCTCACTGTGAACTAATACCGATTCTATCTACAATTGTTCAACTAGCATTCTGGTTGGTGTGACCTTACTTGTAATTGTTATATATGCTTATCAACTCAATTCCGTGAAAAAATCAGAGGCCAGCTCTATGCTATGGTGGCTTCACCTGGAAACTGCTATGCCATATCATGATTTCAAACATAACATGCTGTATTTACTGTAGACCGAACACAGAGAATATCATAAAAGACATGATTGGGCTCCTTGAAACTCTAGTTAAAATCTCAAATATTGGAATTTGGAATCATCATCCCAGCACGACTTGCAACTTTCTGCCTAACTTAAAGCGTTGCTCTAGCTGGCTATGGATTATCCTTCATTGGACTTTGTAATCTCCTTTCCATTCATCTTTCTGCTCGATGTTTTTCAGGTTGATGATATTCTTGATACAAAATTAGATAGGAAGTTTCAGCTTGTCACAGACAAGGGAACTCTAGATGCAATTGGATTACATCCCGATGGTCCTGTCAAAAGGTAATATCTTTTATTGTTGGGATTTTACAGGCGTTTGCTTTATAACCTATGGCTTTTGTTTGGGATAGTATCTGGTGGTTCACTGCATCGTATTTACTGCTATCTACCTACTTTATAACCAGCGACTGTTTGTGTGTTCGTCTCCGTACAATCTTTCCTTTCATCTTTACTTAAGATTTTCATTGTTTATCTTCTTTTTTTATCTGAATTAGTGCATTATGAGTTGTGAGCTTGGCTGAAGAACTAAACACCGTAAGTTAGAATTGAGAAATGTCGTTTGAAATGCCTTGCTGATGTATTTGTCCCACTCACAAATTCACTTGGCCATTTGTTAATACTCATATCTTTACAGGATGATGTATTGGGACTCCATTTCAGGGCTTGTTGCTACTGGCGGATTGCTGGTGAGCATTTTTACTATTATATATACCATGCAGGATTCTCTTCGAAGCATATTTCGCTGGCAATCGTAGATTCTGCTTTGTTTTTTCTTGTTATCTAAGTTCTTGGATGGATTCTGCATTTCTTTTGTTTCTTTTCAATGTGGTTAATCTTTATTTCTTCAATTCTTATATTTTCCATGCTTCAGATCATAACGTCGTGCAATAATACGAAGGATGAATTGGTACAAGAGGTGGAGGCGTTAAACCAGGTAACTGTCGCCTCTGAAGAACTTGAGGTCCCCATCGACCAAGACGCTGCCAGTGGCCCCCATTTCATCTACGTTGATCACATTCGTACTTATCCGACATTTATGTTTGGAGGGTCCGTTGGATCGCGGGTTGCAACAGTGGCATTTCTAAGAAAGTGATCTACAAGATTTTACTTTTAAAAGATGATGATTATCTTGACTGTACTGAAGACCATCTTTGGTGAATATGCCAGCAAGTGATTTTGCATTTGGATCGTGTTTAGCAGTTGGTGGAAAATTTTGTGTATATTTGAGCGTCTTCTGGTGCCCCAACAGGCTTTTGTCTTGTTTAATTTGGATTCAGATGATATATTACACTCTTGTTTCCATCAGAGCAGATTAATAAATTTTTTGATCCATAAATTTTTTGATCCATAAATTTTTTGATCCGTCCACACTAACGCCCTTTCCCAACTGTTTGAAAAATTGTATTGTTTTATGTTGTGTATTCAATATCCATCAACTGGAATATCAACCACTGACCACTTCGGTATCCGAAAAATCAACCACTCGCATCAGTTACATTATCGGTCGGAGTATGGTCGGAGTTTCGGGATACTGGCTAAAGACAGTAATGCCGACGTTATCGTGTAACGTATTGTCGCCAATAATACCGACTTCTGAGGATAGATACCACCATTTAGATGATCGATTTCGTTGATATCTTACTATGCATCAAATTAAACACTCATTTTCAATTGCGGTCACTAGCATCGTCCGTTGACGCAATTGCTCACATCATTAAAAAGCTTATACATAGAAGATCAAAACACAAGTTTTGGTGATGTTCCGACGACTTCATTGCCGATAATTTTGTGTCACATTTTCCCAAT
Source organism: Pinguicula primuliflora (assembly GCA_025802335.1). NCBI lineage: Eukaryota > Viridiplantae > Streptophyta > Magnoliopsida > Lamiales > Lentibulariaceae > Pinguicula > Pinguicula primuliflora. The sequence goes on from JAOYMZ010066429.1 coordinate 11,395, forward strand.
AAGTTAAGTAGTCCTAAATAGGGTTTTAGAAAATTTTATGATCTCATATTTATAAGCTTTCTAACGATGTGACCAATTCCGACAACAGACGATGATAGTGGCCGGAATTGAAAATTAGTGTTTTTTTTGGTGATTTGAAAATTAGTGTTTAATTTGATGTATAGTAAGATGTCAACGGAACCTTCACTATATATAGCCGCCGTCGCTGTGCATCCGGCGAAGGAGGAGAAAGTGGAGAGACGGGTTCAAAGAATCCAGCGCAGGAGGGGGAGGAGAAAGTGGAGAGAGGAATTGTTATGAGGTGTGAACGGATACCTCCATATATATATATATAAGTAAGAGTTCAAGGGTCATGAAGTTATACATGATTTTATATATGTATTTGCAATTCCGGCCACTAACATCGTGCGTTGACGGAATTGGTCACATCATTAGAAATCTTATACATAGAAAATCATAAACCCAGGTTTTGGTGATATTCTGACGACTTTATCACCATTTAATTTAGTTTCACATTTTTCCCATGAGCTAGTAGTTTTAAATAGGGTTTTAGAAAATTCCGGCGATTTCGTCGCCGGAACCGGAACTAAACATGAGATTTAGTATCTCCTATTTATAAGTTTTCTAACGATATGACCAATTCCGTCAACGGGCGATGCTAGTGATCGGAATTAAAAATTCATATATAAAATCATGTATAACTTCATTACCCTTGAACCTGCCCTAGGCAGGTTCCGGTGACATAATTTTAAACATGATTTTATACATGCATTTTCAATTCCGGCTACTAGGATTGCCCGTTGACAGAATTGGACACATCGTTAGAAAGCTTATGCACAAAAGATCATAAGCCCCATATTTAGTTCCGGTTCCGGCAACGAAAACCCTATTTAGGACTAATTAACCCAAAGGGAAAATATGAAACTAAATTAAATGGCGATAAAGTCGTTGGAATATCACCAAAACTTGAATATATGATATTCTATGTATAAGCTTCTAACGATGTGGCCAATTCCGTCAACGGATAATCCTAGTGGTCGGAATTGAAAATCATGTCTAAAATCCTGTCATCGGATCTTGCACCATATAGGGGCAGGTTCATGGTACATAACTTTATACATCACTTTTCTATTCCGGCCACTAGGATCGTCCGTTGACGGAATTGG
>JAOYMZ010066440.1:0-12559 GCA_025802335.1 Pinguicula primuliflora
CACCTTTTCAGCCATTTAGTATAACAAATTGCTAACTTATTCAATTTACTGATAAATGTTGGTTTGATTTCGATGATCTAAGGTAGTCACAATATTTTGGGTCATCAGGGATTACCGTGTGCTCAATTTTAATTTGATTTATTGATATGATAATCTGACGGTTCGACTTTTAAATCATTTTAAGTGAATTATCTAATGGTCAGATTGTCATATCAATGTATTAAAATTGAGATTATAGAACATAACAACATTGTCTAACTCAAGAATTTATCATTAAAATTATATTTTTTTCATTGTATAAATAATTAAAATATAGGATCCATTTTAAATTTATCCACAAATCAAATTAGATTTTTTTTGGATAAGTCAAATCAAATTTGATTGACCTCTTTTCTAAGCACCCTTCTTTTCTTTTATACTAGTTGTTAAGTATCATAATTCAATTGAATGAAATATGCAACACATTTATACCAAACAAAAGTAAGATAAGAAATTTCCATGAAACAGTACGTGGCTACATAAGATTATTACTAGTTGGGTCCCACACTTTTAGAATCCCTGAGAGATTCACCCACGATTCCTTTCGTCAAGTTTTCTTATGTTCTTTTCGTGTGGTAAAGATTTTTCCTGAAATATGACATTGAATTTTCCAACACTCACTTAGCCCGCTCCAAATCTAGTATGCAAGATAAGATTTCTACCATTTCGGATGTCAAACACGTTCTCCTATCGGTCACAATGAGTTTGACGGTCCTAAACGCCGGCGCGGGTGATACGAAAGACGTCGAAATGGTTAGAAAATGTCAAACTAAAATCGAAAGCACTGGTAACTCCATCGAATGAGAACTCCATCACTTCAAGATGTTAAAAGGTAACTTCTTGGGCCGAAATACAGGAACTTGAAAGTATTGTTGTAGTTCGTTTCTGAGCACTGTGGGTTTTGACGATTGTGATGGTTCTATCTCGGATGTCATCCGCTGACTTTCTAGATCCGATCATTTGCCATTGGGATCAAACATGTCGTCTTCCGGTGGTTGGGTCTCATCATCATCATCTTCTTCACGACTTGGGTCTATCATTCGACCTAACACTTGATCATACTTATGGAACACTAGTTGCAAAGTTAGTTGAATTTCTTGATATTGATTCATATAATGCAACCCCACAATCCCCACAATAGAAGCAATGCCCTCTGACAAATCGATTAACTTTCTTGTAGGATCCAAAACCATAGCATAAGAATACGGAGAAGGAATATCTAACCAATATTCATTTAATTTAGCCACTATAGGTTGAACAATAGGACCAAGATCATCATCATGAAAGATAGAATATAAATTTTTGGCAATTATACCAATATGTAATAAAACTTGATTAGAAGTTTGATAATATATTCCACATATCATTGGTTGCATCATAAAGTAGTTTTAAAAACAAGAAAAATTTGGCAAGTAATGTCCATTCATAATCATAGACATGATCACTAGTATGAGTAGAAATAAATGCAAAAAATGGAAGTTGATATTGAATAACATTTACTAACATTATATAAGTGGAGTTCTATCTTACGGGCATATTAACATTTAATCTCTTTTGAGGCATATCACATACTTCACATATAAAATTAAATCAAATATTCTATTATTTGAAGCTCTAATACAGGAATGCAAGACTCAACCTTTTCAAGATAAAGTTTTAATTTTTCCATACCACTTTGAACAATAAGATTTATAACATAACAACCACACATTTGTTGAGTAAGTTTAGTTATATATTGGTTCACCAAATTTGCATCCAAATTTTTATATGCAAGAGTATTAGCCGAATCATTATCTATAGTCAAAGAAATAATTTTATCTCTAATTTCATACTCCAGTAGTTTATTTTCCAGACCATCATATATATCATACACACTATGTCTATAAATTAATTTCATACCAATTATTTTCTTTTTAATTATCCAATTTGCATCTATATAATGTGCAACCACACTTAAATATGATTCTCTAAATGTAAAACATGACCAAATATCACAAGTTAAAGTAAAAGAATAATTATTAGAGACAAATTCGGATTTAAGCATAAAATTGTGATTATTATAATATTTTATAATATCATTTCTATTAGTAACCATACTCAACCTAGTATACCCAAGATATAGTATTTTTCAAAATTCCTTAAAATAGTCATTATCCACGATACTAATAGGCAAATTCATACAACAAATTAATCTTTTTTTTAATTCAAAGGTTTTGGGTTTTATTAATGGAGAAAAAAATGGTGCGAAGCACCTACAATGTTAACTCTTGACCTTCCAACGAAATGACTTAGGATGATACATGCTCACCTTCTTAAAACCTCCCTTTGGCAAACCCCTAGCAGAGAAAATCCTAGGGAAGGAAAGAGTATGACACCCTGTATCCCCTTTGACACAAAACTTAATATAACAATACATCATGAAAACTCTAAGGACTATCTGTAGAGAATCAGAGATGTGCTCTGCGCTTCCGACTATAGGTTTGGATCTGATCATGTTGAGTCAATGCTTCCATGTCTTCCGGCAGGCTGGTAAGGGCGATGATACGGTCATCTGCTGCTAGACTTCCTCTCTTGGCCAATGCATCAGCTAGTTTATTGAGCTCCCTAAAGCAGTGAGTGAGATTGCAGGACTGGAATTGTGACTGCAACCTTCGAACCTATCTAAGTTTTTGGCGAACAATCCATGGGGAGGTATCCACCTGCGAAAATCTGTTGACAACAAGTAAAGAATTTGAGTTAATTTCTAACCAAAGGTATCCATATTGAAGAGTAATGGAAGTTCCTGCTAGCAAGGCATCCACTTCTGCTTCAATGGCCAAACAAGGATCAATCCGTGAGTAGAAGGATAGTAGAACAGAAGGGTTCTCGTCTCTGAAGACATCACCAATACCAGCAGATTGGGCTGAAGCACTGCCATCTATGTTTAGTTTAACAGTCGAGGAGGTTGGTGCTTGCTATCGCAACAAAAAGGTATGTGGTTGAGGCTTTGGAGGGAGTTTAATCTGCAGACGGTCGATTATTTTGCTTGTACACAACCTTCTTGGGAGAGAAGAGCTTTGCTCCTTTTGCTATATCCTGAATCAACCGTAGACAGGAGTGAATGACGACCTCTGCACTGAGGTTGGTATCTTCAAATCGAATAGCACATCTCATTTTCCAGATTTTCTAACAGAGGACGACAGGAATTAGTCTTTTGAGGAACGCCAAGGTCTTTTCTGTTGTACCAGAGAGCCATATGTCAAATCTATGTGTTAATTCAGTCGATGGCTTGACAACAGCATGGTGCTCTCGAAATAGTGCCATACGTGATTCGCCAACTCTCCCTCTGATAGGAGATGATCCAGGGACTCAAGATGACCAGAGTTGGTGCAGCAGGAGCATCTTGAGGCGAGATATATTCCTTTCTTGCGTACTATGACATCCATTGGTACAATGTGATGGAACACCCTCCACATAAAAATACTGATTTTTAGAGGAATTTTAGGATCCCAGAACCAGTTATAATCCAGAGTTGTAGGAGAGCGCTGGCGGATGAGCTGCCATACCGTACAACAAATTAATCTAACTAAAGCATCTCTAGAATTTCGTTCATCATATTTCCGAGTGCTTACCGACCCATCCTTACCAAATTGAAGTTGTGCTTGGATGCTACTGGAAGGAGTAGAGGAGTCATGCTTCTTTTGATAATTGGTTCTCATAGTTGAAGTGCTGACATTAGAATCAGCCTTGTAAACATTTGAACAATATTTGCAACTAGCACACTCCTTCTTAGGTCCTGTTTGCAAGTTCTACTGAAAAGCTGCTTTTTGAGTGGGCTTTTAAAAAAAGGTACTTTTATAATGAAGTTATAAAGTGTTTGCAGTGAGAGTTTTACTGTAGCAAAAGTTAAAAAAATAGTGTGAAATTTTTGGGTATTTTGGTATTATCAATTTGTATATAGACAAAATTATCATAAAAGTGAATTTTTAAATAATTATAAAATTGTATCGCCTTAAGCCTCCCACAAGCTACTCCAAGTGAGCTTTTGGCTTTTGGGCTTTTGGGGCTTTTCCATCGCCTGTCCACCACCAAAAGCCAAAATCGCTAACAATGTAAAAATGGCTTCTGCGATTGAAAAGCCAAAAGCTGCTTTTCAGCAGAACTTGTAAACAGGGCCTTAGTGTCATCATTATCGATCTTCACCTTGTAAGAAAAGTGTTGCCACATATCGAATTTGGTCACCCACCTCTTAAATGAAAAATTTGATGAACAATTCATAATCTACAAAATTTGAGAATAAGATAGTAGAATAATCCAAAGATAGAATAGGAGAATAGAATAGTAGAATTGTTAGTGATGTTTAGGTTGGGAGAGAATGATTATTTATAGGAAAAAATAAATTTATAAAAAACTAAAAAAATAAGTTAAAAAAATAAAGTAAAAAGAGTCGTTGGACTCTCTGTCCAATCAAGCATGATTGGACCGCTTGGTTTATTCCAACTCTACTATAAGTAGGTCGCCTAGGCCGCTTAGGCATTGCATAAGCGTTAGAATGTTGCCCTTTGCCTCTGCTTAAAAGCCTGTTTGGGCGGGCGAATAGGCCGTTTAGGCACTGAACGGGTCCTGATTGTCTAAAATCCGTCTAACACTTTTTCGAACACGGCTAGTAGGCCATTATTTTATTCAAGACAAAACTATCCATAAAATATTCAAAAAAATCATTTTTTTTTGGCTTCGAGAATGAGGTGCAACTGCTAAATCTTGCTGAGTAATGCACAAGAAAGCCCTCAAAGGTATATAAAACAAATCAAACAAATCAAATCATTCCCGATATATTGCCTGCTGACCTGACCTGAGAATCGATTGCGTGGACGCTGTTTTGTTGTCGTCGTGATTTTCCCCCCCGCGATGAACAGCTTGTAGCTTTCTTTTGGAGAGAGGATTTTTAATGGCTGCCCGCAAGCGGATAACTCAAATTGGAGCTGAATTGTGTTGTCGTTTATCCAAATTTCAACGAGTTTCTACGATTTCTCCGGTCAAGAGGATCCAAAATGGCGGTGGTTCGGCAAAATCGTGTAGTTCATTGGCTCCGATTTCGTCCAGTAATCGATTTGATTACAGGCAGATCTCGCCGCTTAATGGGAAGCGGGTTTATCTTGTTGATACTCTTGCTATGGTAATATTTTGCTAGTTTTCAAGTTGTTTTATCCAAACTGGATGCAGTTTAATGAAAGGAAAGGAAATGATCTCTTAAATTTAAAAGTTAGGGCAAGTAGAGATGTAGTGAATTGCTATTTGCTCGACTATTTTCATTTTACGGATGCCTTGTGCAAAATGCTGAGAATATGCTTACATTGTTTGTACGTGGGCCATCTGATGATTCTTGATTTGCTGTTATGGAATGTGCTTAGTTTCTTTACGTCGTTATCTGGTCATCATTTTTTTATGAAGATCTGCGAGTTTATGATTTATTCTGGCACTTCATTGCTCTATTTGCAAGTAGTCTGTTGATATACTCTTATCTTCACCAATTGATCCAGGTTAGGAGTTTAGAAGCACAGGGTGTCCCTTCAAAGCAAGCTGAAGCGATAACTTCAGCGATGACTTTGGTTTTGGATGAATGTTTAGAAAATTTATCGCAAAGCCTCATTTCCATGGCTGATATGCAGAAAGTGAGGGGTTATAAAGCAATCTATTCTTACATTGCTGTATTCTAATTTGTGAAACTGGAAATGCAACGGAATTTCATGTGTCGTCTAATATTGTCTTGTGCTACATCTTAGATTCAGATGATCCAGGATACAAATGTTTCCAAGTTCAAGTCTGAAGTAAAAAGTTCCCAGGTGAGGAACTATCTCCAGTTAATTACGTGGTGAAAGATTAATTATGAAGAATTGCACTAGTCCTCCACTTTTTATTTACTTCGGAGTTCGGATAGTCTGGTTTCATAATTGTTAGATTAGCAAATTTAGGTATTCTATGCATAGGTCATGCGGTGGTCTGGCGAGAAGGGAAAAGGGAAAATTACAATCTGCTGTCACAAAGGGTGCATAATGCATTTATATCATTACATAACCTGATCATTGCTCTATCTCATATTACTACACTTGCAAATGCTGTAAACTTTTCACTTTGGAGTAATTTAAGGTGGGGTGGAATGGGGTGGGGTTTGGTATAACTTTCGAACTCAAGAGGGTAGTTTCTCATGTCGATAATTTTTTCGTGAAAGATCACTGGAAGGCCATCCTTATTCCACTACCTTATTGCCTTTAATCTAGGATCATCATTTCACTTTGCTCCAACGTGAGACTGAAAAGCTCCGAAATGATATTGAGAAAATGCGTGGTGAACTGAGGTCTGTTTATAAATTTATATCTTAGTATTCTCAGATGCCCATTGCTCAATCAGTGGTCACTCTTCAATCAGGTATGAAATTGATAAAGTTACTGCTGGGCAACGCTTAGATTTAAACCTTGAAAGGGGGTAAGATTCTGAATCCCAATCATCTGTTGTTTGCTTCTCTACTGATTTGAACTTCATTCATTCTTTCCATTTTTTGTATTGATTAGGCGCATTCGAGAGGACCTTGCCAATCAGAGTGCTGAAACCTCCAATCTTACAAACAAGCTTGATGGGGTGAGTTACAGAGCTTACGAATCCGCTATGTTCAATAACTAAGACTATATAGAAAAGTCGTCAAATCCTTAAATCTTCCAATTCGTTTGATTTCTGAAGGAACTTCATGCCTTAAAAGTTTATCTGGAAGCTGCAAAGAATGAAGTGATGAAATACTGTATTGGGACCCTGATATCTGTGGCTGCTGTTGGTATTGGAATGCTTCGGATGCTTACAAGCAACAAATAAGGTATTTGTTTCAGGTTCTTCCACCAAACAACAAGTTGCGGTACTCTCTTAATTCTTTCCTCGGATCACAAGTGTACCTCATATCGTTTTTATAGGACAAATGCACACGGTTAGAACACTTGACCCAGGACTTTTAAAACATTCTGGCCACTAAACCATTTGGAGTAGTCCGAGATGACTGTTAAATTCCAGATAGGTAATCTCCAGTTCCATATTATTGCAGTACTGTTTGCTTCCAATAATATTGAGAATATAAGATCTACTTGTTCATTTGTCATAGCTTCTGTGTTGCGTTGTGGGCATGCCCCATTTGAAACGAGTTGCCTCCTTTGATTCAAATTTTGACACCCAAATCGAAGTGTTATTTGCTGTTACTTGAATGTGCATCATTTGACTTATTAAGAAGCCACACAGTAAAAAAGACAAGAGCCTTCCACTATCAACTTGTGTGGTTCTGGAGATTTGGTATGACTTTAGGGAATTAGTCCAAGTCATCGCCCATTAATAAAGTTTGGATAGTTTTGAAGCTATCAAAGTAGGAAATTAGCATCAAATACACCATCCACTCATCTTATTGGTCTTTGGTATATAATATGGCAATTTGCGTAATTTTGTGGTTGACCTTAAATGTCAATTTGTTCAATCTTAGGATGTAGAGAAGGAAAAATTTTCTAGTGCCGAATGCTTATGTACCAATTAATGAGATAGGGTTCAGAATTGTAATTTTAGACATTACAATTCAATGTCTAAGATATGGTTCTGAATTGTAATCTAGATGTTATAATTCAATGTCTAAGATTAATTTCATTTTAAAAATGTAATTATTAATAAATAATTAAACTCAAAGATGAGATTGATCTTAGGGGTTGGATTATAACACCAACGTTTAAGATTATAATTCGAGAATGTATCTCATTAATCGGTACATAAATATTCAAAACTAGAAAATTTCTCGAGAAGGCCCTTCGGAAATTGAAAACTATGAACACTTTTTTAACAACTTGTGGCCTGTGGGATAAAAACTTGGAACAATGGCAGGCAGGCGGGCTTGACCTCAAGGGCTTCTTAATTTGAATATTTGCATCATTTTTTTACCCAATTTTAGGTCAAAAGAGTTCTGAATACGACGAATTATATTTTCATTCAAGTTTTGAAATTTATGGGGCCAAAATTATTGTTTTTCTCACCACGCACCTACATGAATCACGTGGAGCTGCACTGAAGTGCTATTTTGAATTGTGTTGAACCAAAGTCCAAAGTATAACAAAATGAATTCTATGGTGTGTGTTTTCCCTATGATCCATTTTTACTAAGAGGTAATGGCTATTCATACATTTTTTGTACACACTATATATTAATATTTTGATATTTCAACAACCAAATTTTTGGTTATTTTTCTTTCCTTATTTTGTTGGGTCAATAATGCTAAGTGGCTTTGGCCTCACCTATATTGCCCCTCACTACCACTAGTCACTTAAAAAAAAAAAAAAAAATTACCACTAGTCACTCCTCAGAAATAGCATCTTTTGGCGCTTTTTTCATACGTTTGATTTACTTTTATTTTCCAGTTTGGATCGTTTTTTTTTGTATCTTTTAGTTTTTGGTTTAAACTTGTGCGTGTTGCCTCGAAAATGTATAAAATCAGCTCTTGAATGCTTTTGTTGAGAGGGATTCCGAATTGCCATTATATTTTCATTTCAACGGTCAAATGGTACTGTGTAGGTAGTATAAATATTGTGCATTCTAAATCGATATTAATTTTGAAACCAATATATAATATATAGCACTAACAAAAAAAATATATATAGCACTAACCCATAACTAATTTCTAACAAAAAAAAAACAAGTGAATAGATAAAATTATTCACCCCCACCCAAAAAAAAGTGTCCTTGTTTTCACCCATTAGAAAACCTCATCGTTTGCGTATAAAATCCAACCCCCGTTTGGCCTTTACAACTATTCCCGGGATCTTGACAAGAGAGCTGACAAGGTGGTAATGGGACTTACCTGCACGATGGTACCAAAACTGTGCAACAATAATTTCCAAACCCATGGTCCATGTGGATTGGATAGTGGGTGGACATGGAAGAAAAAATAAGTTTGCATGCGAAAATTGGCATGGGATCCTCAAAAGAAAACCACAAAAACTGGAGGGAGTTGGGACACCGGGCACACACCCAATGACCTGAAACTTGAAAGGTTGAAATGGCCCATGACATACAGGAAACGCACAGAGTAATAAAAACGGGGCAGCTGAGGGTAAAAAGGTATTTAAAGTAGTACCCCAGGCCTCAGAGCACCATAACTGATTTATTCAGCGAATTTTTGTTTTTTTAGATTGTTGCTAAATGTTCAGAAGAATTTTCCATACAATTTTGTATGAATGCTGTGGCTATCCATAGTACCCGAAAGTATACATTCCGGATTAAGTTAAGGGGCATGCAAACACTATAAAAGGCTTACACTCCTCGAGATTAGATCGGATCATGCACGTTTGATAATGCTTGAACTCGAGACTCATAACCTGTTATATACTATAATTGATTTGATAAAACTCATAGAGATGTATTAAAATTAAATACTGAAAACATGTGAATTACAACTCCAAAGCTAACCTCCACCTTCTATTGCTAACTAGACCCAACCTAACCAACCTCCGCCTAAATTTTAGACATTTCAACAAAGAAGCATAAAAACCGGTTCACAAAAACCGGTAGCCGGTCATCAGTACACATCTAAACCGCCTACACTCTCCGTCATATTGGCCGGAGACGGCACTGGCACCGGGGTGCAATCCATCGGGGCCACCGTCATCTCTTTCTTCCGCCGCATCTCTAGAACTTTCCGGTGACTATTCGAATGCACTGCAAGGGAGAAAGTCGGGCTGCAGACCGGTCTGTATTCCGGATAGAGCCGGCCGGACTTGAACCGGACACCGCAAGCATTGCATAGGGTTTTCGGGCCCAGCGGCCCGGTCCGCCACTGGGGTGTCTTCTGTACCTGACAGTGGGTGCACCGCCGGCCCGAAACCATACCGGATTCGCATTCCGGCTTTCTCTTCTGCTTCTTCAACGGCGGTTTTTCCACGCTGGAAAAAAAGTCGTTCATGAACGCCATGGGGGGAAGGCCAGAAGAGGAGGTGTGTGAAGATGACGACGTCGAGGACGAATCGCCGGCGGAACTCAACGGCGGCGACGCCATGGACCACGGGCGCCGGTTAAACCGGGGGCGTCGACTCCGACTTTTCCTGGGAACAGCCGAGAGGATAAACGGGGCCCGAAATCGGTGAACGGTATCGACCCGTTTACCCGAGAAGGACCCGGTCTCCGCCGTGAAACCACCGGTGCCGGCGGGGAATAACAACGACATCTCTGCCGTCGAATCCTCCACAAATTGAGATAACCATTCCAAATTATCGAAATCCTCCACCTGAACCACACACCAAAAAAAATCAACGTATAATAAGAAAACTCCTCCCCGCAATTCTCGCGAGAATCAAACCGGGAACATAATCAAACGGTGTGTATCTACCGGCACGGTGAGTTCTCCGTTTGACAGTCTGTCGAAATCGTCGGCGCCGGAAAACGTCGAGGAGGAATTACGCGAGTAACCACCTTTCTCGGAGGCCTCCTCGTCTCCCTTGAAAAACCCGCCCCCCTCCTGAAAATCCTTCTCGGAGAAATCGAGGTTGAGGAGGTCCTCCACGGGGAATTCCTCCCCTCCTCCGCCCACTCCGCCGCCGTTGATTCCGGTCAGGCACCAAACGTCGTCGTTGTATATGACCTGAGAAGTCGCTTTCACGGTCATCTGAGAGAGGAAACTTGCTTTCAGCGCTCTCGCTTCTATGCACTCCATTAAAATTCTGGGAAATTCGAAAGCTTCCACCACCAACAACAACTGCCCAGTAAAACACGAAAGAGAAAATTCATGAAAACTCATTCATGGCTTCCAAATAAATCATATCAAATCATTTTTTTCAGAATCATTCACGAACAAAACAAACAAGTATTATTTACCTGAATAAAATTTAAAACAATGAAGGGAGCAGGGATGGAGATGATGAAGAATAAGAACTGAAATGAAGGCTGGTTCGTGGGCGAAACTGATGGTGGGGTTAATGGCTTGTTCTGTTTTGCATTTCCTTTTTCTTTTTTGTAATAGTGCGGCTATTTTTTTTTTTCGTTTCATTTCTAGATTTTTTCTTATTTGATTTTATTTTATCTGTTAATGTCGTGGGGAGCATGTTACAACTGAGTTGTAACGCACTGCAATGCAAAAAAAAATTTAAAAAATATAATAAATAAAAGTTTCTCAATAACAGGACAAAATACATTTGTATCAATAAATTTTCTTATTAACTATTATCTTACTTTCTGTGTTTGAAAATAAGCTTTTTTAGTTGTTTGAAAAATAAGTATTGGTTTTATATGTTTTTTAATTTTCCTTTTTCAATTATTTCTTTGAATTTGGATGTCACGAGGGAAAGGGGTTGGATTTGATCGTACTGGCGACTTGTGACTTGTGAGTCCGGACCAAATCAACGGTTTGATTCTTCATCTTTTCATTGACTAGTTGTGTTTGCGCTGGACGAATCAAAAAATGGGATTCTGGCAACGCGGAAATTAAATCAATTGTTAATGGACCGAAGGGGGGAGGTTATCTTTGCTTAGCCGCGTCCCCAAGCGGACGGAAATTAGTAATTATATTAGGATAATTCCCGTAGTTGAATTACTTATCGCCCGTTATTTGAATATGATAAATTTAAATGTTATAAATTATTTAGCTTATAATGAAATCATCAAAATAAATTTTATTCATGTGATGTTCGAAATAATTTATGAATGTAAATCACATTTGCAACAATATTTTAGAATACACAACATTTGTGTAGTTGCACCGTCTTCAGATAATAAAACACTGATTCAGTCAAAGGATGTAACTCTAGATAATACCATGTACGTCTGTTAGTGGCTAAACACTTGAGTATTGAAGTCAACCCCCACAGACCTTACAGATTGTTCTGTGTTTTGTTGATCGTCATAGCGTATGCCATACGAATGAAAAATTATCGTCTCGTCATGTGGAAGGAAAAATCTGTCGTTGAAGACGTAAGTGAAATTCTGGGGATGAATTCCAAATTTTCAATCTTTTCACCTGTGAGAATTCTTGCTTCGATAATGTGACTACCAAATCTTTCAATCCTTCATCTTCTACCATTGCACGGTCCATTTCGAGGGGCTATATTTCGAAGTAGCATTACCAGGCTTCCCACCTCCAGTGCCAATCGAAATGGGGGCAGTCCTGAGGGATTCAATGAGTTCAGATACTCACTTGGATTCTGATTGGTTACGCTAGAATCTTGATACTCATCTTCTGATATCTTATCTGCCGTCAGGTAAGTATATATTTCTCTAGGGGCAACATCTAATGCAATTGTATTTATGCAACTAACATCATCATGCGTCGATGTGCTAGGGTTGTCAAGATCGAAGTAGATAGTGGATAATAATTCTTTTATATCCTTACACTTGTGAACTGACTGTGAGATATATATCACATTAAAATCCAATGTATTAGACCTAGGGCTGTAAACGAACAAAGCCGCTCGCGAACAAGCTCGAGTTCGGCTCGATAAAAGTTCGTTCGTTCGGCTCGAAAACCTTAACGAGCTCGAGC
>JAOYMZ010066451.1:0-12558 GCA_025802335.1 Pinguicula primuliflora
TTGAATCAAGCATGTGTTAGAACTACTTCCATGGGAGATGACTCTTACTTGCTCGTAAGATTACTACTTGAATGACTGTGTATACTTTCACATTAGTGTGACGTTATATTTGTCTCACCAGTTGCCCAACCATGATTGAAACTCGGCAACTTATCACAGCAATTAGCTTCAAAGAAGAGGTAACCGTAGGCATTTGGATGCTAAGCACATTTTAATCCGATTTACCAATGTTGATGATAGAGACAGAATGTGGCTCCGAGAGAATTGGACTTTGAAAAGTTTCCCTATGCGTGTATTTAAATGGACGCCTGATTTCCATTTGGATGCTGAATCTCATATTGCGCCTGTGTGGGTGTCACTGCCTAATCTCCCTTTGCACTTGTATAGAAAGGATGCTATCTATTCGATTGCTAGTGCTTTGGGAAAGCCTTTGAGAATTGATACAGCTACTGAACTACTTGTAAGGCCTAGTTTAGCAAGAGTTTGTGTGAAAAACGATCTGCTAGTCGATCCTCCAAAGAGAGTCTTTGTTGAATCGGAAGGTCATGAAGATTTTTGGCAGCCTTTACATATTGAAAGACGTCCATCTTACTTTTAGCATTGCATGAGGTTGGGCCATATTCAGGACGAATGCAAGGTTCTACACCCTGACAAAAGCCGCAAGAAAATGTAGCAAGAAGGAAAAGAGTGCAGCCTGCAAAAATGACTCGGCAGAAAGGAACCCAGATGACTGAACGCAAAGTCACTGCAAATTCGCAATTCATATACAGACAGATCACTAAAAAGTAAAGCCTCACTGCACCTAGGGCTCTAAATTGGAGTCTGAAGCAGTTTTAACCAACACGGAGGTTGAAGCTATCCACGTAGCTAAGACCGCCAACCAAGGTAAACAAAAATCTCCAATTGCTCCTGATATAAATGATAGCATTGCAGTTACTAATACCTTTTCTTGTCTTGTTGAAAATGATGAGGAAATATTGAACTTAGAAGGCCCTATTGCTGCAAACCCTATTGCAACAACAACATCAAACGCTCAGGAGGGTCACCAAATGTCAGAACAAATTGCAGCAATTGAGTCGGCTCGAAAGAAAACCAATGCTGATATTCCAGAACCCTCAGGAGTTATCAAAAACCCTACTCAGAGCAGCCCCCAATCAAAACAGAAAAAATCATCCAAGCACAAAAAGAACAGGAATCTGGGGGAGAATGGAAAAGGAACTGATGACAATTTAGACTCTAACAAGGATGCTTCTCATGCATCAAAAAAGCAAGATGAAGAGGATACTGCAGGGAATGGACCAAACACAGAGGATAAGAATGACGATGAGAATCTATTTACTATTCCACTTACTCTGATCCCAACTGAGGAGTGTTTCTCTCACCTATGGTCTGCAAAAAAGAAAATCCCAACTGATGAGGAGAATGAGTTGTCTGGGGATGACATAGATGTGGAGCAATGCACAGGGGTAGAGGAACTGCATCCCTGGGAGGATGCAAATCAGGAATCTCCCAAAAAGAAAAGGCCATACAAACGCAGACCAAAGGACTACTACAAAGCCTCAAACATAGAAACCAGATCCGAAGCCACAAGACAATGAGCTGTAAGGTGATGATCTGGAATATTAGAGGAATTAACAATCCTCCTACTCTAGCTAGACTAAAGAAATTGATCAAACTACACCAGCTCTCTTTCCTGGTAATTCTGAAACCTATGCAGGACATATCCCAATTAATTCCAGTGATGACAAAACTTTGCTTCACATTCAGTGCCTCAAACTCAGCCAGCACTATCTGGTGCTTTTGGATAGATCCCTGGGAAGCTGCAATGCACTTTGACCCAGACTAACTTCTACTTTTGCGAGGTAACAACAAGACCCTAGGGATTGAAATATATATTGGAGGAGTCTATGCAAAATGTGACCGTAAAGAGAGAATACCGTTATGGAATGATATGGTGTAGCAATTGAGCCGGATACAAGCACCTCTGATAGTGGGGGAAGACTTCGATGTGGTTCTATCCCCAGAAGAAAAGGCCGGAGGACTTCCAATTCATATGGGAGCAGTGAGTGATTTCAGGAGAGCGATTAATGTTTGCGATCTCAAAGATGCAGGATACAAAGGGAATAAATACACTTGGTCCAATAATCAAGAGGGAAGGGATAAAATCCTGGAGAGACTGGATAGAATCCTAATATCCGACAAATGGATTAATATGATACCTGTTTGCTCAGTTAAACACTTGAGCCGACTCCAATCAGATCACAATCCGTTGTTATTTCAATCTGAAACTGCTATGGAGGCTAAACCCTGTAGATTCATATTTTAGTACTTCTGGACATTGCATCCTACATTCAATTAGTTTGTGCTAAATTCCTGGAATAAATCCGTCCCTGCACAAAATGGTTTGACGAAGCTGGCTATTAAATTAAAAAGACTGAGAGCTGACTTGAGGAAGTGGAACAAAGAAACATATGGAAATGTATTCCAGAATGTTAGTGATTTCGAGGACAGTGTGTCTGTTCTGGAAATACAATATGTCTTATCGCAAGATAGAGAAGCATTGCACAAGGCAAAGGCCCAGTATTTACGCGATCTGTTAGCAGAGGAGATGTATTGGAAGCGAAAATACAGAATTAAATGGCTTCAAGAAGGAGACAGGAACACAGAATTTTTCCATAAGAGTGTTAAACTCTCGAGACCAAAAGCCTCAGTTTCCAAACTCAAAAATGCAGAGGGGCATTGGATAACCTCAACATCTGAGATCAAAAATCTTCTACTCAGTCACTTTGAAACACATCTAACAGCTGAACAGGTTGATCAAGATGGCTCGTGGCAGAAATATATTCCACATTTGGTGACCAATAAAAGGAATGCTCTGTTGTGTGAATGGCCATCCGAAGAAGAGATCAAAAAAATAGTTTTTGAAATGAACAAGGACAACTCACCTGGTATAGATAGTTTCACTGGTTTTTTCTTCCAGGCATGCTGGGAAATAGTCCAACAGGACATCTTTGAGGCAGTCATCTCATTTTTTGCTGGTAATGAATTGGGGGGCGCATACACCAGTACCTTGATAGCACTCATCCCCAAAGTCACCACACCATCTCTGTGCTAAGATTTCAGACCAATCAGTCTGTGTAATTTTGTTGGAAAAATCCTATCCAAGATATTAGCAACCAGACTCGGCAAGATCTTGCCTTCCATCATCTCACCAAATCAAAGTGGTTTTATTCCAGGGAGGAACATTTCTGATAACATCCTGCTTGCGCAGGAATTGCTCCACGGTCTCAAAAATCCCATAACGGGGCATAATGTGGCTCTCAAACTGAATATGGCAAAGGCTTTCGACAGAATATCCTAGTTATTCATAATCAAAGTACTCAGGAAATTTGGATTTGGAGAACCATTCATAGATAGAGTATGGAGAATTATCTCTGGGTGTAGTTTCTCTCTGCTTTTCACAAGTTCTGCACATGGCTTCTTAAGAGATTCCAGGGGCTTAAGATAGGGTGATCCCCTATCTCTGCTACTCTTTATTATTGGGGCTGACGTTCTTAGTAGGAGCCTAGACAAACTGATGAATAAATGTCCATCGTTTGCATACAGTGTTCCCTCTGGTTGCCCCATTATTTCTCATCTAGCATACGCTGATGACATACTTATCTTCTGCAGAGGGTCCAAGTCTGCACTGGATGTAGTCACTCGAGTGCTTAAGAACTATGAAAAAGGGGCAACTGGTGAATGTTGCCAAAAGCTGTTTCATTATTTCTCCCAAAATCTCAGGCACAAGAAGAGATCTGATTCATCAATGGACTGATTTCTCACATAAGCCGCTCCCTGCCACTTATTTAGGGGCCCCATTGTACTCAGGAAGGAAAACACCATCTCTATTCAACAATCTGATAGCCAAAATATAGAATAAACTCGATGGATGGATTGCCTCGTCACTCTCTCCGGGAAACAGGTTAGTGCTTATTAAACATGTTTTGCTAAGCATGCCTATATTCCTACTTATGGTATTGGAACCTCCTATTGGGATAGTGCGTAAAATAGATAGAGTGCAGGACATTCAGTGTCGAGTGGTCGACCACAGTATTGGACACTGGTCACACTGGATGAGTAAGAACTCTATGTTTTCAAGCGATAGACCACATTTTGCTAGATGATCTGCATGCCTGTTGTTGCCTCGAGAGACATAATGGAAGGACAACTACTGAAAAGCATCTCTTAGCCTATTGATTCGAGATATCAAAGAATGTTGTCTGTTGGTTCCTCTTTAGTCCAGCAGCTCCAAAGATGGTATAGAGTCTGTGTAACATTTGACTCTTTGTATTCCTTGGACATTGGCAATGAGAAGATCATGTAGTATTGCCCATAGCTTAGAGAGCAGTACCTCACAGAATCTGAACCTTATGGAAACATTTAGAACGTGGCACCCCTCATTATCCCTGATAATGCCTCCTACTCCGGCGGCTCTCTTTGAATGGGCCACCACCCCATCTATCATGAGGGAGAAACAACCATCTTGTTTATATCCTTGTCCTGCACATCTGATATGTTTGTTTGCCACTGGTAAGGATTGTAGCTTGTATGATGTGAAGACTCTATCATTCTCGATCGTTATTGCTTTTATTTTGGCAGCCAAGCTTAGTGTTGTTGTGCTTGAATTCTCAAATATCTCCATGTTACTTGCGGGCCATATTTTCCAAAAAGCAATGGCAGCCCATTTGTTCCATGCAATGCTTGCCTGTAGATTACAGTTAGAAAGAATAAGAGCTATCCATTATTTAGTAGATGCCTCCGTCCAGAAACCCATGGGGGTGTGATCTGTAGCCTGAAGTGCAGTCTCATCTTGATCACAGAGTTGACATTTTGTGGATACAGAGATCTTCCTTCGAAATCATTATAACTTCTAATTCTCTCTAGTTGGAGACGTAGTTTACTTTCTAACTTTATAAGTCCTTGTTGATGATTTGCATCTCTTTGCACTTGAATTCCTTCAAGTCTTACCAACCGTCGTCCTTTCTGCTTGTGCTGGTCACCAAAGATTTCTTTAAAGTCTCCCAGGTTGGCTAGCAATACAGACAAGGCCGAAGAGAAGGGTGTGTGTTTTGGCCATGCATTATCCAACCACTCAATCCATTTAGTATGGAGTTCCCAGTAGGTGAGGTATCTCTGACTCCTGATGTATTGAGATTTTACACATGCGCCACTAAGAGAAGTTATCAGCACACTATGGTCCGAAGATAACCGGTCCGAATTCCTAACTTTCAGAGTTAAATGTGATGTTGCGTCGTTGAATAGAACCCGGTATAAGCGCTCTAAGGTTGTGCCTCTTTGCCAGGTAAATATGGGGCCTGTGAAGCCAACATCCTTTAAATTGGCCGTCAAGATAAAATTTCTTAATAGTTTGTAGTCTTTTGCAGGAAGCCCTCCCAATTTTTTAGATGGGTCTACCAATGTGTTGAAATCTCCCATTAAAATCCATGGAGCTGATATATTATCAGCTAGATACTGCAGGCCTCACCACAGAGATTTCCTAGTACCACTGTGTGGACTGCCATACACTGTGGTGTAGTGGAACTAAAGTAGCTCAGGTCCAGAGATAACCGAGTGCGGGAATTGCCAATCATTTTGGATAATATGGATTCCTCTATCTTGATACAAATACTGACTCTTTGATCTTAGTTCATAGACTCTTGCAGGTGGAAAATTCTCCTTGGAGACTCAGGCACCAGCTAAAGCACATTCTCAGCAAGATCAAGATGCTGCAGTCATACACTATCACCCATTGCTAAAGAGAGCTCAACCAGATAGAAGATGCGGAGGCTAAGCATGGAAGCCTCTTCAGAGATTACATACTTGAAGTGCAAGAAATACTACTTGAAGCCATTAAACCACTTGAGCAACAGGATGTGATGCGAGTCTACAGTCAAAGAACCAAACCAAGACAATAGGTGACACAAGTCTTACGGAAAATCTATGATATCAATGTATTTTCTAGTTCTTAGAGAAGGAGATATAGGGTGTCACACTCTTTCCTCCCCTGGGATTTTTCCTGCCTGGAGTTTGCCGAAGGGATGTTTTACGGAAGTGAGACTATATCATCCTAAATCATTTCGTTGGAAGGGACAGGAGTTGGCATTGTAGGTGCATGGCACCAGTTTTTCATACAAAAAATAATAATTCTCATAGCAAAATTTTGATTTCAGAAAAACTATATTTAAAAAAATAAAAAAATCAACTTTCAAGAGGATTCAAATCCCTCCCGCAAATCCTACCGCATCTATTCCGTGTGAGTGGGAAAAACCAAATAATTTGATAATGCGGGTTGCGTCCTCACCACTTATTCTAGGCTCTAGTAGCATGACAACATCAATCTTGTATAGCTTGGTGAAATACAGTAGGATGGACAGCGTCCCAGAATTTGCGATACCCTAGCAGTTCCAGCAAAAAAGATTTATATACATCTAAATAATTAAAGATATAAAATTTCTAGTGGGATTAGGTCTGAGAATTGGGGATCTTCGGCTGCTTGCTCCATGGTCACTTGCTCCACGCTGGGGGAGTCATGTTGAGGTCCATTTCTTGCTTTTCATGAGCGGCTGGCCGATATTTGAGACAGTGAAGTGCAACTTCCTACTAGCTAGTGGAGCGAGTATTAAAATCTTTTTATGAATTCTTTAGATGTTAATTTAAATAAGCGAATACAATCCAAAATAATTGAATGAAGGAGCAGTTAAAGCACGAAGGAGAATCTGACCACGAAGTCAATCATAGGAATGGTTTGAGAATAAGAAGAAAAAATATGGAATGGGTGCAGGACGCATGATTTTGATGTTGTGAAGAAAGGTGTTTGGCTCATGATATAACACGACAACACGTAAAAAAGTAGAACTACTCTTACATGGTGAGTCTTCAAGTGCATACTCTGTGAAATAGGTCCAGCAGAAATTGATGCACAACAGAAATTTTCTAAATCTTGTCTGATTCAAAATGAAGCAAAGGTAAGCATACAGTTCAGCTTTGGCTAACGCAATTAGTAGAAGGTGAAACAACAAATCGCAACAATTGCAATAGGCAATAAACAATCTTTCAATCAAATATGTCACGTGAAATGCAAGAAATAAACTATTAACACCAAGCAAAGGACATTGAATATGTTACCTCGTTAGGAAAGATACCCTATGCAGGCAGCATAGAGATTCAGCCACGTGTGCTCCATAGATCCACATTAAGTCCACAGTTTTTACATTTGCTCCCAGTGGCGGATCTTGGGGATCTAACTAGGTGGTGATAGGGGTGAGGATCTTGGGGGTATCCTGGGGGTTTAACTAGGGTGTGCAGGGTGTGTGTGTGTGTGTGCTGGACGTCTTACTTCCATAGCGATGTGGAGATGCACATTGCTCCAATTTGGGTCTCTTTACAAGAACTACCGCTATTATTGTACCAATAGGATCATATCTTTGATAATGCGCGAATGTTGGGGAGGCCTCTGATGTCTAATAAGGCTACGCTGAACTTAACATGGCAGTGAGGCTCGGATCTGTGTAGAGGTTGATCTTCTGCAGCCTCTGCCGAGGCATGTGTGGGTAGTTAAGGGGAAAGTCAAGTTCTGGAAAACTGTTGAATATGAATATGTGCTGGAATATTGTGTTTACTGCATGAGGAAAGGGCACTCTCAGCTAGCGCGTAAGGGGTTACATCCTCCTGGGAAAAATGATAAGGTTGCTGGTTTACATGGCTTTTATACTGGTGCAGAGAAGCTGCAAAACCCCCTTAAAACTGAAGTGGAAAGTGAAGAACAAAGTCCTAATAGTTCATGGCTCAGTTGACGACAAACTGAAAGCTGGAGACATGTATGTTCCAATAGCAATCACTCCTTTCCCTAAAAATGTAGATGCGGGGATATTACAGACAGCCATGGATTCTATCTCTGTATCAATGCAGCTGGCAGACAAGATTGAGGAGGAATTGAAGTCTTTGAAATTGGTGAAAGGCAAACATGTGTTATCAGAGACAGAGACACAAGTAGATCAAAAAGGTTATCTGGAAAGCTCTATAATGGTGAGCGAATCTGGTGAATATAGTAAGGGAGTAGTGACTAAAACTCAGGATGAAAAACTATTTGCTCTGTGAAGTACATGTCTGGTTAAGGAACAGTTGGATGCAGGAGTTATTGAGCAGTCATATAACACTGAATCTTATAAGTTGATCACAGATGAGGAAGTGGTTGTGCACTCAAAAAAAATGGCAGAAGAGACACTATTGAGCGCATGGATTCCTCTTCTTTGGAAATCAGGAAGGATGGCAAGGTAGAAGATGAGGCCAAAAGCAATTTGCTACTTCTGCCAAAAGAAGAGACAACACCGCAAGGGGTCTAGGATGCTACGAAATAGGTTCAAGTGGAGCTTGTTCTTGCCTCGGAGGGGGACATAGGAACTAAAACTGAATGGTCATGGTGAACGCTGTGAGCGTTTAGCAGGTAAAGCTCATATTGAGAATATGGATGATCACAAAGTAATTTCACAAGAACACAAAATGGATAATTTAGCTAATGATGAAGACCTGTGTTTGGATGCAACTTCTGAAGGCCTATCCCAGATACTGTTGATTGTGGAATCTGAAGCTATTGTTGAGAAACCTGCAGATATGGTTGAGCAATTTGATGGCAAGCCTAATGATCTTGTTGTAGTCTGCGAAATAGTTGACCAGGTGGATCTTTTGCCTCTGAGTGTGCGCAACAAAACTAAAGCACTACCGCTGCTGGTGACTAAAGTGGACAACAAGAAAGGATCGAACAAACTGCCTCTTGCACTAGACCCTCATGCTCCACCGTATATCCCCCAACTGCCTATAGTTTATAATCCAGAAGGTATTGGTTTGGTAGTTGATCTGACTGAGGATCTTAATGTACCTCATTTGCTATTTTCAGAAGGAGAATCAAGCCTGGATTCAGGGTATGTTACTACGTCTTCAACTAAAGAAGAGCAACAATGGATTCTGGTGGCTAAAATGGTACCACGACAGAAAGGTCTGGTTCCAGAGACTTTCAATACTCCTGAGGACGCACAAAAAATCCTCCCGGTCTCGGACATGAAGCCTCAGCAGCAAGTTAACAACAAAAAAGCAGGAAAAAAATCCAAACCTGTTAAACTTGGTCGACGCAGCAGCCAGATCAAATTCCGGAGCATTGTTCCATACTCTGATACCTTCATGGGGAACATGGGAAGTGACTACTGATGAGCCTAATTCATATGCATTTTTAGGCTCACTTCACTTGTGCTTTTCATTGATTTATTTACATAAACACTTATTTTGCACCTCATTTCGTGCTTAATTGTATAAATGCAAGATAAGAGCCTATTTTCAGCAACCTAGTGTGAATCACAGGTTTTATGACGGATTCCTGCAATTTTATGCACAAACTGTGCAAACCAGATTAGCACCAGATCAAGAACATGGTTCAGATCTCAAAGTGACTGATCATTGCCATCTGCTGAGCTCCTGAGCATCACAAATCATCTATGCACACCTTAGAATGAAGCAAACTATTTTTATACTTGTGTGCAACCTAATTTTGGAGCCAAACAGAAGCAGGAATGAACTGATATGCAGCAAAGCTCAAATCTGGCGAAATGGAGAAAAACAGATTCAAGTAGCTCAAACCAGGCCAGTGTGATGTCTTTCACCCATCCTTGGAGCTCCCAAATGCTAAATATCATCAAGGCAAAACCAGCAATCATCTAGAGCGAGTTCTATGCAGCTGCAACACAATTCTGGACCAGCATATCATAAAGATGCAAGCTGGAGTTCCAGATTTCAGAATTTATGC
The DNA here is from genome assembly GCA_025802335.1 of Pinguicula primuliflora. NCBI lineage: Eukaryota > Viridiplantae > Streptophyta > Magnoliopsida > Lamiales > Lentibulariaceae > Pinguicula > Pinguicula primuliflora. The sequence goes on from JAOYMZ010066451.1 coordinate 9,836, forward strand.
AGTAATGAAGAATTGGAATGCAAACTATGAAAACCAGAACTAGGCTACTTATATGTGTACATTTTGAAGGTCCAAATGATGTATCAACGTGTGATACAACCTCGGATGGCATTAGTGAACTGATCAAGCCAAAACATCCAAGAGGTGAACCATTATCCGAAAGAAGGAAGAACCAAAAATTGGTAAAAAGTGTCTTTGCCAATATTGGCAAAGAATAAGGATTTACTGCAGTGACCTTGCTTGGTGCATATCTCTCACTTGGCTGGGAGGATAAATCTAAAATTTCACCACGAGCTAGGTCAAGAAATGAGCTTCAAATGTCATGAGGAGATATAACGGAAAATGCCGATTCTATTTGCTGAAGTGCAGTCAGTTACACATCTGTCCACATGTTGGTGCACAACTCCTAAACGGCTGCAGGGATAAATCTGAGATTTTGCCACAATATACCCTGGCCGTTCTCCTTTAAGTTACTTTCGGTATGTATTACCATTTGAGCTCTCGAAGAGAACTTTCTAGATACAATATTAGCAATCAGTGCACCTGTGATTGAGAAAGACACTGCTACCCTCCAACATTTCGGTTTTTCATCACATATCCGAGGGACCTGGGTGTAATCTCACACTTTCCAGGGCTTACATATTGGATAAGCTTCACTTTGAAGTGGAGGGTGGAATTTTAGCAGCAAGGAGGCAATACCAGATTAGAAATCTTCATCGGAGAAAACCTGAGGAGGCAGGGGAACCATTCAGCACCAGCTGCTTTTGTGACTGCCATGGGCTGCTTTTCTTGTTGTTTATCGGTTGTATTAGCTCATTCTTGTAGCATGAGCTATGTTTATTTTGATTCAAGGCTCAGTTGAGCTTAAGCTCCATGTTTTAACTCGGATTTTCAGCCTAAATGTCAAGCTATTTCATCATTTACTATGTATTTGTTGTGATAGATAAGTTCTAATATTCTGATCAAGTATTATGAACTACCAGCGTGGTTTGTGTATTAGAAGCGGAAACACTTGCACAAATAGGACACCAAACACTCACACACCTTTGCCCTTGGGGGCACCACCCCTGGCTTTAGGTGTCATATTCAAACAAACTGTTCAATTGATCTTTTCTTCCCTTATGGAGGTGAGGCTGTGAAGCCAAAATGCCCCCTTTGAATGACAGACTAACTGGTATACCTCGGAAGAGACCCAGTTATACTTGAGTTTGGTGTTAGGATGGATGCGAAATGCATGATAGATAGGTCTGAAGTTAAGATTGAAGCATGGCAGTTTAGGTGATACACTGCAGTCTTGAATTAGTCCCATACAAGTTGATTTATCTCCTGATCTATTATGATTTAGCTTTAGTTTTCTCATATCTTTTAAACCTTGTTTCCTTAGCTTTCTAATGAAATTGGTTTCACCCCATTCTGAGTATTCGTCTGCAAGATATGCACTCTTGAAATTACTGCTATCTTCTGAAATCTATTTTGCTTAAAACATGTATTGACCTTGCTCCTCGTGGATCATGACCTTAGCTCACCAGCTTTGTATTATAATTTGACCGTGTACATTTCGCATGTCTGTCAACTACCTGGAGGATTTGGACAAAGACTACTTGTTCTTCAACTTGAAAATGCAAGCTCGGGATATCTCAGACATTGGACATAAAAAATAATAGGAATGCTTTGCTAGGCAGCTCTAATGATGTTTGTAATAATCTGTAAAGATAGGTTGTAAATTAGCATTGATATTAAAAAAAGCCTGCAATCTACAAAATATGTAAAAAATACAAAATAGGCAATACATAATATAAATATATTTAAAAATTATATGTAAAAAATTAAAAAATAAATAAACACAACCCAAACACAATATACTATATATAATTTTGCTAAAAATATTTTGAAATATTTTATAAACATTTAATTTTGCTTTAAATTTTACGGTTTTATTAATTTTGTAATGACTTTTTTCAAATTTTTATGTCTTTTTATGTTTTTTTATTATTTTTATAGAATTGTAATTGTTTTTTCCAATTTTTGTATGGATTTTTAAAAAATTTATTATTTTTTATATTTGCATAATTTTAAATATTTTATGTTTTAATTTTAATTTTTTCAATTTTTCAAACTTTATATTTTAATAGTTTATATTAATTTAAAAAAATAATAAATGATATTTTGATATAAAACAATTTTTTATTTTTTTAATTAAGAGTATTTTTGCTTTTTCATTGTTAATTTAAATTAAAATTAACTAAGGAGACACGTTGATTTTTTTTTAAACCATATAAGGGTAAATTGTCAATTTTTAAAAAGAAATGGGTAAAATGACTTTATCCCAAACCATAAGGAGTCAAATTGCATAAGATTGTGCTTTGTATCAACCTAATTTCGCAAAATTGGATGTACGACAATCATGGAGTAATAAGGAAACTACTACGAATAGGTTTCCTTCATTGTTTATATATATTTCATGTTGTAGTTCACACTGTAACACAGGAAAAATTTCTAAAAGTCTCTTTTCCAACATGGTGTTAGAGCCAGGTTTTTTCTGCATTATCGCCATCTATTGGAGCCAGGTTGAACATCAGTTGTGATGCAGAACATACGACATTAATCGAAACAGTGAAAGTTTTAACCCAGCAGTTGACCGAGTAATTAAAGAGATATAATCCACTAATTATTCATGAGATTCTGGAAGTTTTTTATGCAAGTGTATGTTGTTTTGATGAATG
>JAOYMZ010066462.1:0-12557 GCA_025802335.1 Pinguicula primuliflora
TTCACGATTCAATTCGATTTACGATTCAAAAATTGATCATTACGATTCACGATTCGAATCCCAATTTGACAACTATGCATGACGCCACATACCCTGTAGGAAGATAATGAGTTACGACTTGTACCGGGTGATGAACTGCGGCTACGTTATTCGGGTGATGCGGCCCATTCCCCTTGGCAATCAGTGGGTCATGTGGTACGACATCTTACTCCAGCATCAATATCTTACATAAGTTTATATTGTTGGCCAAACAGGGTGTTTATATGAGTATGCATCATCATTCTGGCTTTTTTTATATATATTATTTTATGACTGAAAGATTACTGTATCTGACTCATGGAGGGATTTTACCACCTAAAGACTTGTACGAGTTGTTTTGTGCTTCTCAGATAAAACTTACTGCACAAGAGGAGGTGGCTCTTGAGCTTGGTGCCAGTCAGGTATCTTTTTTAGTTATTACCTTCTTGGTTTAACAGAAAGATATAGAACAAAACTAGAATACTTTGATTCACTCCGATCTAGCAGGATGCTCCAGTGGATGTGAACCATGGTTTTAGTGTTGATTTTGTTTGGAAAAGCACAAGTTTTGATCGTATGCAGGGGGCAATGAAAACTTTTGCCGTGGACGAAACCAGTGTCAGTGGGTCAGTGATTCTTCTCCTGGTCATTGCGTTATATTTTCTTTCTTGTGAATTTCAGATCAGATGATTTCGCATCTCTTGTACGTGCACTAGTTCTTTTATACAAATATATTGGAACGCAATGGTTGAGTAAATACCTGGCCGTCTGATTTTCCTTCCAGAGCGGGTTTTTGCTTCTTTTTTAAGAACTTTATATCGGATGTAATGTTATCAAAATACTATCCTAGTTGCTGCAAAGAATTTTTACTGAACATGTTTTTATTTAGGTTATTTTACCTCTCTTTATGTGCTAGATGAGTGCTATACTATTTTCTTTCCATCTAATGCATATTTTTCTTCATGAATTACGAATGTGGTTTAAAGAGGTTACACTTATTCGAGTGTAAAATCATCTGGCTTTTATGATGTTTTCTTCTGGTCAACTTCTTATTTGATCTTTGCACTAATTTATTTCATATTAGTATTCCTTTTTCGGCCTTTAAAAGTAGATATATGTTACGTTGATTCATCAGGTGGGCTATCAATTTGTTGAGCATTAACATAAAAGTTATCCTGTACTCTTTGACTGTATAAATATTCTTATGTATGCTGAGTTGCTTATCAACTAATTACTTTTTTTTAGGTAAATCAACTAATTACTTACTTGCAGGTACATTTATCATCATCTTCTTGGCCATGAAGTTGAGATGCAAATGGTTCGAAATACTTTACCTCGCCGTTTTGGAGCACCTGGTCTTCCAGAACTCAATGCATCTCAAGTATTTCGCCACTCTCTTCCATATCATCATAAGTGCAGTTTTCGTTTTACTTGTGTTCTCTTGATAGTTTTGGTTTAACAGGATATGTTGAACAAATAAAATTCGGATTCACATTTTTCAAAAGCTTATTCGAGTTCACTAGGATTCAAGTTTAGGAGTGTCTTTAATTTTCAAAAACTCAATTTCATATTGCTAAATGTCACAGTAAAGATCATTGACATTCCTTGTAATGGCAGATTCTCGCAAGTGATGTTTATTTGGAGATGATCTATTTGTTCATCCAATGTTTATCTGTATTTCATTTCCTTAACATGCCGTTGCTCATAGGTTTTTGCTGTCAAGAGTGTTCTGCAAAAGCCTATAAGTCTCATCCAAGGTCCACCTGGAACTGGGAAAACAGTAACCTCTGCTGCTATTGTATATCACATGGCAAAACAAGGGCAAGGACAGGTTGAATGGTTTCTGCTTTTCTGTGTTTAATGTTTCTCGCCTCGTAGTCATTCCTGATTACTTTTTTGTTGTAATTCCTATTCAGGTATTGGTTTGTGCTCCGAGTAATGTAGCTGTAGACCAGCTCGCTGAAAAGATTAGTGCAACTGGTTTGAAGGTATGCTGTTGAATGTTGATGCTGTTGAATGTTCCAATTTTTCGTAGAAAATTCATCTTGAAACCTTAATAAATAAAATCAAGGCATACCTCCCAAGTTTGTTACGATGCAGGCACTCTCAATAAAAACAGTCTCCATTGACGTAGGAGATTTCATCTTTTTGATGATTTATTAGAGATGTATTGTAATGAGCACTGTATATATTCTGCAATTTCATAGGCACTCCAGGAGGGAAATTAGTTATTATGTGGTCTTCCACCGCTACAATGACCTGACTAAGTTGGGGTTGGGACGAGAAGTTGTTAGAACTGTAATTATTTCTGCAGCCATATACTGAATGTGCGCTATTGCAGTAAGAAGGTAGAAGCAGTAGAATGTGGCCTCCTAAAATTTGCAGTATTCCAGTGGTATCCCGGCACAAAGTATGCTGCTGAATTGATCTCATGGTCAGGAGATCATGAATCTTTGTAGCTTAATGAGTTTTAAAGAATCAAGAATAGTAAATTTTTTACTTAGGTTCAATACCAACGTGTCCATTAACCTTGACCTCAGGATTTGTAGTGAACAAATGCTTTATGAGAAAAGTTGACCATCGCAACTTGGGATGAAAACCCTTCTCTATGCATGTTGCACTGATTTCATCCTCTTTGAGCACGTTGGCTTTTTCTTGTTCATCATCATCACCTTGGTTGTCACCTCCTTCATTTATCTGTGTTAAAAATCGTTCATGTACCACACTTTCATTGTATAATTCACATCTCAGTTCCTTTTTAGTTTTTACAACTATAATTACCAATATATAGAGGGATAGAGGTGACTGAGGTGATTTTTCACCTGTCTTCAACCGATACTCTTTACCTAAAGGGGTATCACTGCAATCCGGGCTGTATCTTTAGGGGGTTCCATCACTATTGATAACTGTTAGAGAATTTGAACTGGCCTCCATAGTCAGACTCCAAGATAACTTCAGCAACGAAGATGCTCTGTTCTTCATACTTATTTCGGAGTTTCCACAATTATCCTTACTCTAAATGTTCAATAGCGTGGATGAAGTCATCCTTTATTATTCTATTTCGGATTTACCATCAGACACTGCCAGAAAAGCTATAATAAAAAGAACTAGCCATTTTAAAGTATCAAAGAAACTGGTTTAATGCTTATATCTTTCCCCCGTGGTTTGATATATGTTTCTGTGCCATCCCTTAATTCGTTTTTCTGTATTTACAAATAAGGTTGTCCGATTTTGTGCCAAATCAAGAGAAGCTGTTAGTTCTCCAGTTGAGCATTTAACGCTGCACTATCAGGTTTGGATAATTAGGAGTGATCGTGCTCTGTTTCGTAGTTTTTCTGATGGTATGAAAGTAAATAATCACCTTTATTACAAACAACTTTGAACACTTTTTTCTGTCTTCCCTGCTTCACTAATCAGGTTAGACATCTGGACACCTCTGAAAAGAGTGAATTGCACAAGTTACAGCAACTGAAAGATGAACAAGGTTTATTTTAATCCATTATTTTCCCAGGATGTTGTGTGCTTAATGCACTATTGAATATTTTTTTTATAATTTTTCTGAATAAATGTTCAAATTAGTTTTGAGATAATGCAAGAGAGCTATTGTTTTTGGTGATAATGCTCATTTATTTGTCATTTGTTTGGAAAGTTATTAAAAGAAATTCATAACAGATTACTTATTCTTTTTTCTGACTGTAAACAACATAGTTGTCAAATTGCGATTCGAATCGTGAATTGAAATAGTCAATTTGTGAATCGTGAATCGAAATGATTCGGTCTGAATTTTAAAATATTAAAATAAATATTTTGAAATAAAAATATTATAAATAAATAATTATTGAAGTTTAACATTGACATTCAAATCGTGTATCATAATATTCGAATTGCGAATCAAAAGATTCAGATAATTAATTAGGCACAAGTGATTCATATGTAAGATTCATATTGATGAGGTTAATTTGATTCAAATCGTAACATTCAAATCGTGAATCATAAGATTTAGATAACGGAGGTACACGGATATGGGGATGGATTTCCTGCTTAATTCTTTCGTTTAGCTTCTGCATTGCTATCACCTGTTAAAAAAAAGGTTTCCTTTTGTTTTCACGAGTTTGGCACCCATTATGTTTAAATGAGCCTTCAATGTCTTTTGTCATTTTTTACAGGAGAGTTATCCAGTAGCGATGAGAAAAAATATAAGGTGCTCAAGCGAGCCACTGAAAGGGAGATATCTCAGAGTGCTGATGTTATCTGTTGTACATGTGTCGGTGCTGGGGATCCTCGATTGGCTAATTTTAGATTCCGCCAGGTTGACCTTTTGCTTCGAAGTCATTTCTGTTGGTGATGTTGGCGATACGGATTTTTTTTCTCTGCTGTTTTTTGCCTCGTGGTTTGGTGGGTTCGCTTGGTGTGCTCATTGAGCAGGAAGGGGAAGCCAGTTGATTAATTGGTACTGTGGTAATCAAATGTAGGTTCTCATTGATGAATCCACTCAAGCAACAGAACCTGAGTGTCTTATTCCTCTTGTTCTTGGAGCAAAACAGGTAATTGTGAAAGTGTTTATTTTATATTTGGCTATACTGATTTATCTCTAATATCTACATTTTGCAGGCAGTTCTTGTTGGAGACCATTGTCAGCTTGGTCCTGTCATCATGTGCAAGAAAGCTGCAAGGGCTGGGCTGGGCCAATCTCTGTTTGAACGACTTGTAACTCTTGGTGTTAAACCGATTAGGTTGCAGGTGATTTTTTGCTCTATCCCTGCGCATTTTTAGAATTTATATTAAGGAGGGATTCTTTTGGGTTCTTCAGTTTATTTTGTCCTTTTTATTAAAAATCCCCAGGAATTCGGGTAAGTATCTAATTTAAGTTGCATCTTGGCTTCCTCGTAATTTATGTTTTTTTATGTATGGCTGGTTCATGAGAATGTAGAAAATGCTGTCTTGACCTCCAATTTTACTATCTGTTGTATATTTGATGTTGTATTCGGATGTCATTAATGGATATTAAATCCAATGTTATAAAAGGCCATGTAGGAGGAGCCCAGCGACATGGCGTGCTTTAGACACATTTTTTAGAACACTGATTAAAATTAGTTGGTTTATATAGCAGCACTTGATTTTATGATGTCAGTACAATCTGGCACTAATTTGCGTTCAACGTTTGCTTGACTTTTTTTTAGCAAAACATGTTTACTTGACTTGTTAATGCCTATTTATGCAGTGCCCTCCTTTTTTATGCACGCTGATTTCAATCATTGAGCCTTATTCTATACCCGCAGTCTCCTTGTTCATGCTATTTGTTTTAACCATTGACTTATATCACCCTTTTATCTTGTTCGATGTTCAATACCTTTTAAAGTCCCCCTTTTTTGTTTTTTGGATTTTACCCGTCCAGGTTCAATATAGGATGCATCCTGCTCTTTCAGAGTTTCCGTCTAACAGCTTTTACGAAGGCACTCTTCAGAATGGAGTGACAGTAAATGAACGGCAGTCTCCTGGCATTGACTTCCCCTGGCCAGTCCCTAACCGGCCGATGTTTTTCTATGTACAGGTATATCGAATTATTTTATGTAATGTGAATTTGAATCCTTTCTAGGACAATTTTAGCTTAATTCATATTCTACAAGTTTGGGTCTGATGTATACCATATAATCGTTTGAGCCCTTACATTTTTCTTTTAATGCAAACATTGCAGACAGAGTTGAATCCTGAATCAATAGACTGCATACACTGCTTAATTTATTTCATTATATCTTATTCTCCAAAAATTTGTTGGCGTGTATAGATGGGACAAGAGGAGATTAGTGCCAGTGGAACATCATACTTGAATAGGACAGAGGCTGCAAATGTTGAGAAAATTGTGACTACGTTCTTGAAAAGTGGTGTTGTCCCTAGTCAGGTTCTGTCTATGGCTTCTTGTCGTTCCCTGATTCTATTTTTGTAAATTGAAGATCTGACTTTGGTGGCATTACACAGATAGGTGTTATAACACCTTATGAAGGCCAACGAGCATACATTGTCAATTATATGTCTCGAAATGGCGCTCTTCGTCAGCAATTATACAAAGAAATTGAGGTAAGTCTTCCATACATTGTCAATTATATGTCTCGAAATCTGTGAAACTCCCCGATGCGACGCCAACTTGTATGTATTATTTCAGGTTGCAAGTGTTGATTCCTTCCAGGGAAGGGAGAAAGATTATATTATTTTGTCATGTGTGAGGAGTAATGAACATCAGGTGGGTCCTCTGTACATTGACTCAATCTGTTTTGTGGATGGGCTTAGGTTTATTGATGATGGACTACTGCCTAAATGCTCTTTTCCTTCCGGAATCAAACATATTTCTCTTTTCTTTATCTTGCCACTAATTTGATGTTTTGTATGCTTCACTTAGTATACTCGCTTAGCTTATTTCCCAACCTTGCGGGTATGGTTAGATCTATGTGCGACAGACTGACTATTATATTGGTCTACCAACTTCATTTGATTTATTGACTTTCTAATACCCTGAATGTTAAGTTGGATTTTTCATTGGATGTAGTTTATGGTCAAATTCTTCGCTGAATCTAATGTCTTTATAGGGAATCGGTTTCCTGAATGATCCACGTCGGCTTAATGTCGCTCTCACACGTGCTCGTTATGGCATCGTTATCTTGGGGAATCCTAAAGTTTTGAGCAAGCAGCCTTTATGGAATGGATTACTCACGCATTACAAAGTAACTCTTGCCTTTTCTTTATTTTAATACTCTATCGTTATAATTGCGAAAAAAATACTTTCTGGTAATAATGAGTTCAAGCTATCTATTGCCACAGTCTATTATTGTTTTGTGTTTCGTGTGTGGTCGTGCATTGTATTTATGATGATATTCCTTGGATATTTGTTCTTTAGGAGCATGAATGCTTGGTTGAAGGACCTTTGAGTAACCTTAAGCAGAGTATGGTTCAATTTCAAAAGCCCAAAAAGGTTGGCGCTTGAAAAAAATGAAACTTTCAATTGCGTTTACCTTCAGTTAGCTGTTTACCGATGCTTCAACATGTATGTTTCAGATATTCAATGAGCGAAGGCTTTTCTACGGTGGTGGGCCAGGATTGGTTCCCGGTGATTCTTTTGGATCTGTAGCCTCTGGCCCAAATATTGATAGGAGGGGTGCCCGCTCTAGAGGTATGTTATTCATGCAATTTTTCGTAAGTAATTGCATGTGTTGTTCTCTTGCCTCTTAACTGTGAAATGTGAATTTTAATTCTGTCGAGAGAGATCCACATCTTGGAAATAATGCTGAAGCAATATATAGTTATCAAATCTTTTGTTTGTGATTCGATTCAACTTCAAATGCAAGAGATGATATTTTTCTTGAAGCAGGTTACATGGCTTCAGGGCCTCCAAATGGCGCTCATAAACCTGGTATTCACCCCTCTGGTTATGCAGTTCCTCGGGTACCACTCTCCCCATATCATGGGGGCCCTCCACAGCAGCCATATGCTATTCCAACTCGTGCTGCTGTACATGGACCTGTTGGAGCCATCCCTCAAGTTCCACTACCAGGAAACCGGGGATTTGGTGCTGGGCGTGGAAATTCCACTACGCCTATCGGTAGTCATCTTGCACACCAGCAGAGCACGCAAACGCCAGTTGGTAGTGTTGCGACCAACTTTGGTTTTCCATCTGTTGAGAATGCTAATGGCCAGACAGCAGTGGGTGGACCACTATCTCAACCGGGCTATATTTCTAATGTTAGTTCTGGTTTAAATTAAGTTATGCTTCTCTTTGGCCTATTTTTTCCTGCGAATTTTATTTGGTAAGAAAGCCGAAATGTTCATTTTTGAATTACAGGTGGCTGGCCAAGGATCCAGCCTAACATATAGGGACGGTTTTTCCATGGGCGGCATGTCTCAGGTAATCTATTTGGCTGAACACGATTGACTGTCAATTGACATTTGGATGACATTGAATACTATGCAGGAATTCTTTGGTGATGACTTTAAAAGTCAGGGATCACATGTGCCATATAATGTCGCAGAGTTCTCCACCCAGGTATGTGGACTTTATTTATACATTTCTTTTAACACAATATGCATATACCTATTACCAGAAGAGCATGTTTAAGCCAAGGGGTAGGTTGAGGTTAGCAATATGGCATTTTTGCAATCGGCTTGTTTCATCATATGACATTAATTTGATAACCTTTTAGGCTTCGCAGAGTGGGTATCCTGTTGAGTTCGTAACACAAGGTGCACAGGGTGGATTTCCTGGAAGCTTTTTGAACCAGAATTCTCAGCCTGGGTATGCTCGTTTTGCACCTGGAAATGACTACATGTCACAGGTCTGAACAAGATTTTTTTTCCTGAAAATAATGTCACGAAAACTGACTAATGTTGGTTTGTGCATCACCTCTCCACAAAAGACTTAAATTGGAGATATACTCATGTTTCAAGCTCTATATTGTGAAAATGGAGTCACGTCCTTCTTAGTGCATGTTGGAGAAACTGTCGAACGCATACTGAATCTTCCATGTGTTTAGGGTAGAGGTGGATTGAAAGTTTGAAAGATTTAGAGATACGAACACATATATCTTGGATTTCCCTGGATAACTGTGTGTGATAACACTTGAGCTTCACAGTCCGACCCCGATCCTAAACTGCTATGTCATGATTTCCAATTCTTATTGTTTAGAGGATACTTAGTAGGTCCGTTCGCATCACATTTCTATAACAGTAATGCTACGCATACTTAATACTTTCTTAATTATGTATGTAAGTCAAAACGATGTAATTAAGTAAGAAAGCATTAAGTATGCGTAGCTTTAATCTTTCTATAATCCTTGAGGCCTGTTTGTGGGCTTGTCCAATACTTTGGAGATGTTGTCGAGTTCCGTGAAGGCTACTGCACATATCCTACATAGGATTTTCTTCTAAAATTGATCATTTCACTTTTCAATTTGGAGAATAACAAAATCGATTGTTCCAGGATTACTTGGGCCATGGTTCTCAAGGACTATTTACGCAGGCTGCTTTCAATGATCAATCTCAAGATGATGCTTCTCAGAACCATTATGGTGTGGCCGGTGCCAGTTCAATTCAGTCTCAGGTTTCATTTTCTTACTGCATAACAACAAAAAAGAATTGAATTTAAGTATTGAATTTTACTTCGGCTAAATTTGTATACTCGAGATCACTCAATAATGTACTGTGCTTTGAACTAGAATTTTAAGTCATGGCCTCCTCGTGCACGGTAAAAACAAACGAAATTATGTAATAACATGACCTTTGCTTTGATTGGAAGCAGTCAATTTTTGTCGTGCTTTTCTGTTTCTGAGCAATAGGTCTAATCCTGTAGTTGGTTAATGAATTTCTTTGCTTTATTTTTTTTAACAGGGTCTACTGAATCCCCTTTATTCACAGCCTTTTGCTCATTACAACTCGCAGCCACCGCAACTAAATGTGCCAAATCCTCTGCAAAAGCCAGTTCCCCAACAGTCACAGGGTTCCCAAACTCAGAAACTTCACTATAATGGTTAGGCCGGTTGGAGCCACGGGGCATCTGAGAGATGGTTTTGAAGTTTTGAGGAAGACATCGGACTGATTGATGAATCAGTTTATTTGGAAACTGGTGATAATTTTATCACTAAAGGTAAAAATATTACACTGCCAAGCAAGTGCCAATGCCGAAGATAAACCTGCCTCGGGTGCGACTGCTAAATCAAGCATTACTACTACAAGGAACAAACTGCCCTCAAGAATGTGTTAGAGGAAGAAGAGAGGAGCAAGCTTGTGCTGTAATATTTGTACAGCTTGCCTGCCTTATACACATCTTACCCAATAAATTGTGCAACTGCGATACTTAGGTTATGCTTTTACTTGAGAGTGTGGAGTAGATGTTCTCATTATGGGATTCTGTGAAACTGGATGTTGTAACCGTGGAACTATTTTCCCGTGTTCCTTTGCAGATTGGGCCTGAAAAACTGCTGCAGCTTTTTTTGTTTTCTTGTTGTGCACTGTTTTTTTTGTGTTTAAAAGCAAAGTCACGGAAGTTGCTATGTGATGATGAGATACATGAACTTCCGCGGCTTAGACTGAGTTCCAATATAAGTCATCAACAAATGTGTGCATATTCTCACACCACACCACGTGGGAGTACACACATATGTTGGTATACGTGGAATCTCTCAATTTCGAAATGTGAGAGGGTATGGGGTGTGGTGAGCCCTGAGGTGCCTCATTTTTTGCATTCCCATATTCGCAAGAAATTTATCTTAACCAGAGTCCAGAAGCACGAAATACTTCGAAAGTTTGAGCAAAGCTCTCTGATGATGGCCTCTGAGCTTAATTCACACCACAAAGGATGAGATGACTCTGCGAGTAAGGATAACACCGTTTGGGAATCTGAGATCTTTTATTGAAGAAATCCTCAGTCATGTGTCAACTCAACACCCATGTAAATTGCCCATAATTCCACGAGGCCAGGAGAGGACAGGATATTCCTTTGCCTTTGAAAATGTGAGCATTGTTTCTTCTAGATGGTTTTGAAGATTACTGCACACACCCGCTCACTTTGTTGCACGGCAAACCTTGTCGTCATTATACATCTTAAACAATCCTTTTGAGCTAGTATCCGAAGAAGGCTCGTGCTGACTCCATCTGGGGATAACTAGTGGCCACACGGTCGTGCCATTCCTCTGAATTTTTGTTATTGGTAATGTCGTTAAGGTGATTCGAATTCGTGACCTATGAGTGCAATTGTCACTCTCATAACTACTAGACTATCCTCTGAATCTAATTGCAACGAAGGATCTCATTGACTGTCACACGTGTGATAAACAAAAGTGACATCGCCAATGTGGGGGAATGCTCGAAAATAGATCCCTTGTGTTTCATAGCGTGAGATATCTGGTGTCAAATCATAATGACCGTGGTTTGTTTTATTGCAATATATGGGAATAAATATTTGGGATGGTGATTGGGTGGGACCGGCTAGGCCTGCCCAGTTGGTTGGGATAGGGCAAAATGCAAATCCTCGTAAATATCCATTCACAAAAAAAATCCAAAAAATAGGATTAATATTCTTGCTCATCGTAAGCCAAAGTTGACTACTACGAATACAATGATGTCTCCCAATACATGTAACATAGTGAAAACCATATGCAACCAATTGTATGCTTCTCATGTGGTAGGGGTTCCAAAATCCAAGTCTGATTTTGGTGTAAAGCTTCAATTTCAATATCCATTGCCCTTATCCATTCAGGTTTTGTTGTAGCCTGTCTGTATGTACTAGGTTCCATGGGTGTTGCTGTGGTCAAAAGGCACGCAGATGCAAGTGTAAAAGAGTTCATTATATAATCTTTGTGCCATTTGGGTAAAGAATCTAAGCGAGGTGATTTTTTGGGCAGAGATATGGGAGGGGATGCTGGCTCAGACAAGGTAGTATGGGATGGAGAAGGAACCTCACCGGCAAGGGGTCAATGATAGGTTGGGAAGGCTCACTGGTATATGGAATGAGATGATAAGATGAAGAGATAGGAGACATTTCAGTGGCACTATCTGACGGCAGAACTGGCAAAGGAAAGGAAGGTGCCGAGGATGTTGATTTTTGGAAAGGAAATATTATCTCATAGAACTCTACGTCACGCGAAATTATCACCTTTTGATTATGTAAATCGAACACATGGTAAGCCTTACTGACTGGGGAATATCCAAGGAAAACATATCAGAAAGCACGAGCATCTAGCTTCATATTATGAGGCTTGGTGTTGCTATATAACACAAGCATCTGAAGGTACGCAAGATGGACAGATCTGGAGAACTGCCAAACAGAATTTCATGTGGACTTCTCCACCTCAGAGTAACTGTGGGAATACTGTTAATGAGATAAGCAATAGTGAGAACTGCATCACCCCAAAATCTCTTTGGTAAATTAGAATGGAACATCAAGGCCCGAGTAACATCCTGTAAGCGACGGTGCTTTCTCTAGGTCATGCCATTCTGCTGTGGAGTAAGCAGTCTTTTGATGTATAATAATCAAGAGATGTAGTGAAGTCACGACAAGCATGATTGAGAAACTCAGATTCGTTGTCAGCTCAGATAATTTTGATCACAGAACCAAATTGAGTACCGACCATCTTAACAAATTGGTGCAAAAGAGATGCAACTTGTTTTTTTATCGTTCATGAGATATATCCATGTCCGTCTACTGTAATCATCACTAAAGTAAGGAAATAGATTGCCCCTGTAGTGAAGGAATGGAAAAAGGACCCCATATATCTCCATGGACAAGTTCAAAAGGATAAGATGTATGACACACATGCTTACGAATAGGTAATCGAGTTGTTGCATGCATCACATGGAATTTGTGATTTACATGCGTGATCAATAAAGGTCAAGCGTTTCAAAACATCATGGGAAGGGTGGCTAAGCCTATTGTGCCATAAAGAGACAGATACATTTGTGTTTTGCACATTGCAGACAATGGATTTTGAAATACACTTGGAATGCAAAAGGGTAGAGGAGACAAAACATTCGAGGTGGCTGGTCTGCATGGCTCTTTA